>PGFW01022512.1:13957-24941 GCA_003123925.1 Haematobia irritans
AGAATAAAATGGGCGTTAAATAGCTTTGGGCCATTCAAATCCCCCGGACCTGATGGAATTACTCCGGCGGAGTTACAAGCAGTGACTGACAGAATTATCCCTTGGTTGACGGTGATATATAAAGGATGTATAAACTTAGCATATATTGTAGAAAAGTGGAGGGAAACAAAAGTCGTTTTCATACCTAAAGCAGGAAAAGCCTCTCACTCGAGTGCGAAGGATTTCCGACCAACCAGCTTATCCTCATTCCTACTTAAGACTCTGGAGAGACATTTATCTTAGAACTAGCGTCGATTCAAGTTTGCTCTCGAAACGATAGCATGCATACTCGAAGGGCAGGTCTACTGAGACCGCTCTCGTGAACTAGTCAACTTTATTGAAAGCTTACTATCTGTCAATGAATACACAATCGTGGTGTTTCTAGACATCGAGGGGGCATTTAATAACGTCCATCCGAGCTCGATATTAAATGGACTGGCAACTCTGAATGTTGATTCAGGTATACTTAGGCTGCTAATCACAATGGACTGAATAGTCTAAGTGAGCCTAATACATACAAAGATATGTGAACAGAGGCAATCCTCAAGGAAAAGTTCTATCACCTCTTCTTTGGAATGTTGACATAAACAACCTTCTGGTTTCCCTAGAAAAAGAAAGGATAAAAGTGGTGGCATACGCAGACGATGTGGCCCTAGCAGTCAGGGGAAAATTGCCATACACAATCAGAGATGTTATACAAAGAGCCCTACGGATGACTGAGAAATGGGCGAAAGAGAATGGTCTTGGAGTAAATCCTGCCAAGACAGAATTAGTCATGTACTGCAAAGATCGCAAAACTCCCCCGGGCTTATCCGGGAGAGTTTTGGGTATTGAAATTAGGGGGTATTGAAATCCCTTGGTGAGTGTGTAAAATACCTTGGCGTTATTCTGGACAGGAATCTGAACTTTAGGCTTAATATTGAAGAAAGGGGGAGGAAAGCCACGGTAGCTTTGTACTCGTGCAAAAAGCAATAGGAAAAAGTTACTGGCTTAGATGTATGTCAACCCACCTAAGACAGGACAACCAATTCGCTTTTAAACCTAACCTAACCTAACATTTCTCATTAAATGAGACAATTGTCACCCATAAAAAGTCAATGAAAATTTCTCTATAATAGGTTAATCGGCTTCTTCCCTGAATGGTTTAATTTCAATACTTGATTTTCGATGAAATGTAGATACAAATATTGTCAGGTTAAAAAAGCGACTTCAAAATTTCTCTGATAAAATCCACTGAATTCATATTTTTTCATTTATTGTGCCACTTTTTATATTGTGTGATACCTTTTGTGACACCTTTTTAAAAAATCTCAATGGCAACACTGGTGGTGTATTTAATATTCAACCACGCCGAATTTTCGTTCTAATATCTTTATTGCAATATCAACCACTAGTATGACATTGATTTGAAATTTATTTGCACCTGGAATTTAATGCGCTCCCTTGGGGGGGTTCCATTGCAATTTATTTGAATATTGATTTTCGATTGCACAAAAATGTGATAATTTGCATTCCATCTGAGCGATTTTGCATTGGTTCTTTTATTTACGTGTAAATTATTATCTAAATATTCTACAATATTTTAGTGAAATACATATGACGCAATAGCACGTTACCATATGTGGTGTTGGTGGTAGCCGTTGAAGATAATTCCGGTTGTACTATCATGCAAATTTCATTGAAATGCTTATTTTTCCAACATAATATTTGGTGAGTTTTTTTTCCCTCTTGGCAATCTATGCAAATTTCCTACTTTTATCTTCTAAAATGCAAATCAATGTGATATAGTCGGTATCTAGTGCTGATATATGGCGCAAATGAATGCCAATGAGGATGTGAGAACAAGGTAATTTTTATAATTTCCATTGCAAATGGGAAATGTAACAGCTGACTTGTAATATGTTAAACACATCACAGGTCAACATGGTCATATCCAGGGACACTGTTGAAAGGTTACATCTTGGAATACATTTTAGTTGCATCCGAAGCAGGGATGCAACTGCGCCACACTGTGGAACAGGGTTATATAAGTTAGTGTATATGTTTACAACACCCAGAAGGCGACGAGATAGACACATAGTGACTTTGGCAATAATGGTCAGGGCCGGTCCTTGAGCACGGTTACAACAGTTGGTAGAATTCTACCAAAAATGGTAGCATTTTGTAATGTTTGGTAATTGATTGTAGAGTAGAATTCTTTATGTTTTGATATAGATTTTTGTGAAGAGGAGAATTAAACCTTTTGAACAAATTTTTCTATTACACAAATAAAAAATTTGACATAATTTTTCTACAAGAAACACAAAATTTTGTTAAAATTTTCCTATAGAAATAAAATTTGTTAAAATTTTTCTATAGAAATAAAATTTTTGAAAAAAATTTTCGGTATAGAAATAAAAATATTTGACAAAATTTTCTATAGAAATAAAATTTTTGAAAATTTTGCTATGGAAAGAAAATTTTGACCAAATTTTGTACGAAAAGGAAAATTGTGTGACCACAAATTTTCTATTTGAAGGAAAATTTTGACAAAATTTTCTATAGGAATAACAATTCTGGACAAAATTTTTCTATAGTAACAAAAAATTTGACAAAATGTTCTATAGGAAATAAATAAATTGTTAACAATTTTTATAAAAATAAACAATTTTGACAAAAATTTCTATTAGAAATAAATATTTTGTTGTTGTTATTTTTTTTTGATCTCTAGCTTAAAGCCATGCATTGACTAAATCTACAAGTGTAGGCTTAACCAACAGAGAAAAGTATGCTTGTCAAATTTATTTGGCTGCAAAGCCCTATAGACTGCAATGATGTGTTGGATGTACAGCTTGTTTTCGGAATTACCACATTCCTCATCACATCCTCTACTTGCAGAAAAAACTATCACCAATATATCAAATAAATTCGGGTAATTTCACTCAACCAAAACGTAACTACACTTGAACCTCCCGAAAAAGGGTTTGCATAGTCGCGCTACTGGCTTTAAACAAATTTTGCCACATATTTCTTTTCCTTTTGCCAAACTCAAATCATCGAATTGTATGTATTTGCTTTGCAGTCTATAGGGCTTTGCCCAAATAAATTTGACAAGCATACTTTCCTCTGTTGGTTAAGCTACACTTTAGTTTAGTCCAATGCATGGCTTTAAGCTGAGATTCAAAAAAAAACAAACAAATAACGATGTGAAGAGAAGCAACAATAACAAACCAAAACGAAATTAAAATTTTGATAAAATCTTCGAATAGAAATAAATTTTGACAAAATTTTCCATTAGAATAAAAATTTTGGACAAAAATTTCTCTTTAGAAATACATTTTTGACAAAATTTTCTATAGGAAATAAAATGTTGACAAAAATTGTTCCATGGAAATGAATTTTCGACGAAATTTTTCCTATAGAAATAAAAGTTTGGACAAAATCTTCTATAAAATTAAACTGTTGACAAAATTGTCTATAGAAATAAAATTCTTGACAAAAATTGTCTATAGTAATAAAATATTGAGAAAACATTCTATAAGAATGTAAAATTTTTGAGAAAATTTTCAATAGAATTACAATTCTGGACAAAAGTTATCCTATATGAAGAAAATTTTGACAAAATTTTTCTATAAGAAATAACATTTTGCATAAATTTTTTTAAAAAATAAAAATGTTTGATTTAATTTTCTAATAGAAATAAATTTTGACAAAATTTTTCTAATAGAAAATAAAATTTTGACAAAATTTTCTATAGAAATTAAAAATTTTGACAAAATTTTCTATAAAAATAAAATTTTGACAAAATTTGTATTATAGAAATAAAATTTTCTATGGAAAGAAAATTTTGACGCAAATTTTCTATAGAGAGAATAAAATTTTTTGACAACATTTTTCTATAGTAAATAAAATTTTGATTAATAAATTTCCAGATAGAAATAAAATTTTGACAAAAATTTTCTATAGAAATAAAATTGAACAAAAATTTCTTTAGAAATACATTTTTGACAAAATTTTCTATAGAAATAAAGATTTTAAACAAAATGTTTTTATATAAAGGAAATATTCTTGACCAAAATTTTCGTATAGAAAGGAGAAATATGTTACCAAAGATTGTTTCTATGTGAAAGGAACTTTTGAACAAGAAATTCATGGAATGAATTTTGAAATTTTCGTCCATGAAAAAGAACTTTGACAAAATTTTCTATGAAAAATGAAAATTTTACTAAAAAAATAATGTACAATTGTCTATAGAAAATAAAATTTTACAAAGTTAAAATTGTCTACAGTAATGAACAATTTTGAGAAATTTTCAAATAGAAATAAAATTCTGACAAAAGTTTCTATATGAAGAAAATTTTGACAAAATTTTCTATAGAAATAAATTTTGATAAAATTTTTTATAAAAATAAAAGGTTGATAAAATATTTCTATCAAGAAATTAAAATTGACAAAATTGTCTATAGCTAAACAAAATTGTTGGCAAAATTGTCTATAGAAATAAATATTTGAAGAAAATTTTTCTAAGAAAATAATAAAATTTGAGAAAAAATTTTTTCCATAGAAATAAAAATTTTGATAGAAAATTTAATTTCAATAGAAATAAAATTTTGAAAATTTTCTATATGAAGAAAATTTGACCAAAATTTTTCTATAGAAATTAAAATTTTGATAAAAATTTTTTATAAAAATAAAATGTTGAATAAAATTTCTATAGAAATAAAATTCTGACAACATTTCTATCAGAAAGTACTAAATTTTGTAAAATTTTCGATAGAAATAAATTTTGACAAAATTTTTCTATTAGAAATATCACTGTGACAAAATTTTTTATTAACAATAAAAATTTTGACAAAATTTTCTATAGAAAATAAAATTTTGACAACATTTCTATAGAAGAAATTTTGACAAAATTTCATTATAGAAAGAAAATTTGATAAATTTCTATAGAAATAAAATTTTGACAAAATTGTCTATAGAAATAAAATTTTGAGAAAATTGTCGTTATAGAAATAAGATTTTGAGAAAATTTTCTATAGAAATAAAATTTTGAGAAAATTTTCTATATGTAGAAAATTTTAACAAAATTTTCTATATGTAGAAGATTTTAACAAAATTTTCTATAGAAATAAAATTTTATTTTGTTATTGTTGGTTTTTTCTTTAAATCATTGTTGTTTTGATCTCAGCTTAAAACCATGCATTTGACTAAACTACAAGTGTAGCTTAACCAACAGAGGGGAAAGTAATCTTGGTCAAATTTATTTGGGCAAAGCCCTATACGACTTGCAAAATGGTTGGACATGGACGCGACGTTTCGGAATTACCACTATTCCTCATCAGCATCTTTCTACTTGCAGCAAAAAAACTTATCAACCATTATCAGAATAAATTGGGGTAATTCACTCAACGCAAAGTGAACTACACATTGAACCTTCCGAAAAAATGTTTGATAGTCGGCTACTGCACTTAAACCAATTTGCAAGCCTTACTCTCTTTTCCTTTTGCAAACTTCAAATCATCGATTTGAATGTTTAGTTGGCTGGGTTTGTTTTTCTAATAGAAATAAAATGCGTCACAATATTTCTAAAGAAAGAACATTTGATTTAAAATTTTCTATAGAAATAAAATTTTTGATAAAAATTTTCTATTAGAAATAAATTTTGATTAAAATTTCTATAAAAATAAAATGTTGAAAATTTCTATAGCAAATAAAATTTGACAAAATGTTTGTATAGAAATAAAAAAATTGATTAAAAATTTTCTATAGAAATAAAATTTTGCATAAAATTTTCGATACAAATAATTTGACAAAATTTTCTATAGAAATTAAAACTGTGACAAATATTTTCGATACAAATAAAATCGGTTGACAACATTTTCTATAGAAATAAATTTTTTGTAAAAGTTCGATACAAATAAAATTGACAAAACATTTCTATAGAAATAAAATTGGTGACAAAATTTTCTAAGAAAATAAAATTTTTTATTAAAATAATTTCATATAGAAATAAAATGTTACGAAATTTTTATATAGAAATAAAATTTTTGGCACAAATTAAGATTTTTTGTTTTGGTAGTTGCTTGTGGTAAATCGTTCCCCCAATTTTGAAGCGATTATTTTTTGGCTTGGGTGCAACCATGATCCCTTAGTCGATCTAGCATGTCCGTTTGTCTCGTGAACACATTTTCTGTAACAAAATCTTAGGTCGCAATTTTAATCAATAGACTTTTCAAATTTGGCATAAGTATGCTGTTTTGGTTCAGATTTTGGAATAAAATCAGTTAAGATTTTTAGACATAGGTTATGGTTAGGCCCGCTCGCCGGGCGCGGCGGCGCCGCGCGCCGGCTGGCAGCCCGATGTATCAGGCCCACTTAGACTATTCAGTCCATTGCTGGCTACCACATTTTGGTGACACTTCTCTCTTATCACTTGAGTGCTGCCCGATTCCATGTTAAGCTCAAATGACATAGGGACCTCACTTTTTATAGCGACGTCGAACGGCGTTCCACATTTGCAGTGAAACCACTTTAGAGAAGCTTTGAAACCCTCAGAAATTGTCACCAGCATTACTGCAGGTGGGGATAATCCACCGCCTGAAAATCTTTTTGTCGTGTTCGGTCGAAGCTAGGAATCGAACCCACGACCTGTGTATTGCAAGTGCGGGCATGCTAACCATTGGCACCACGGTGCTCCCATATTACGACATTAGCTCCATATATATACATCTTCGCCCGACATGCACTTATATGCCCAAAATCCAGGAGGTTTTACCCTGATGTGCTTTAATTTGCCACAAGGACATACACATAATCAGATGCCGTAATAGTGTGTCAAATTTTCCAATCAAACTTCGGTTCAGATTTAGATATAGCTCCATATGTTATCATTATATTTCGCTCTGATTTACACGCATTACCACAGGAAGCCAAGATTGTACTTTTGATTTTACATGACAAATTTAGCCACAGGAGTAGAAATAACATTCTTACAATATGACTGTGAAAAATTTGGTTGAATTACGTTCAGATTAGATATATCTACCATGATATATCTGCTGTCCGCGATTTAGACTCAATATGGCCAAACTGCACAAAATTTTTAAACTCCTATTTACGTGAATTTCTTTGCAGGAGAAATCTTCAAAATTAATGCAATTGGTCTTTTAAATTTGTTGTCGTTTTGCCATCGTGATAAAATCAAAGAAATTAAAATTTTTCAATTACTTCATTATCAAAAGTTATTGTTTTTGTACTTGAAACATAGCATGATTACTACCTCAAATCGCGTTGTAGAATTTGGAAATTTAAGTCTGTCGTTAACACATTTTTAAAGGGACTCTATCCTTACTTCAATTGTCAGCTTCTTTAGGCTCGGAATCAATACCAAAATCATTAGTGAGTGTAAAGACAAAATCTTTGGAACTGGGCATATTTTTTTCAGTGTACTTGTATCCTCTTTCGTCATTTAACTAACGTACAAAAAAAAATATTAAAACCAAGGAAACTTTATCGAAACAAAAAAATTCCATGAAGTAAAATAGAGTTAAATTGCTTTTGTGCCATGGAGGCGTTCATTTGTTTTTTTTCTTTTGAGTGTATCTTTTTTTATAAGGAAATTCTTCGCACATTCTTAAAAGAAGCATTTTACCCCCCTCTTTCTTCCCTCCTGCTTCTCTCTCCTTCCCCCCTTGTCCCCTCCCCCCCCTTCCCCTTCTTCCTCCCTCCGCCTTCTCTCCCCTTTGCTTCTCCTCCTCTTCCCTCCCTGCTACTGCCCTCCCTTGACCTCTCTCCCCCCCTCCCTTCCCTCCCTCCCTGAAAATCTAATACTCCAACTTTAGCTTTATGATCAAAAAAAAAATCCAATCTGGTTAAAAAGCCAAAATCTAGGAATTTTCCAGATTTTGAGATTATTTCAAGAGTATCGATTTCGAAACCCTAATTTAATTTTCCACATATAAATTCACCAAAACTTCTTTAAAAACGTTTGTCATACTTTGGTTATAACAGCATTTCGTCAATTTACAACCTAACATTTGAATTTGGCTATAAAACTCAAACATTATATTGCATCCAAAATAATGCGCATCTCTTACTGGCCTATTCACAAACAATTTAACGGTATTTTCTAACGCAAAAACACACTACGGACAAACTCTCATTAGCATTACAACTTAAATAAATGAGCGCATTACTTGCAATCAGAAAAAAAACAAAATAGTAGGAATTGAAAATTCGCAAATGACCTACAAACAAGTTCGCAGTATTTTTATTTTTTTCCTTTGCTTTCCTTTGTTCTATTCATACATATGGTAGATCTTAGATTTTTGTTCATGGCTCATTTGGTTTTTTGGCATTGGCAATTGTAGCGCCGCATTATTAAATGCATCCTGCCTTGGCTTATTAAACCAAAGTAAACTGTCGGCTTAAAAAATAGAACAGAGGCCAACACACAGGCACATTGCACACACATATACACACACCACACACACACACACACCCGATACTACTAGAGATTGATACTAAAAAGTTAGCAAGTATTTATAGTTAGAGCCCAGTCAAGCGGAAAGTAGAATGTTTATGAGATTTATTATGGCCACAAATATCCAACATGTAAATGGATAATAAACGACAGTGAGATGGTGACTCTGGTGCCAATGAGTATGAGTATTTATGGTATTTTTTCTTTTTGCGTAAGCTATACATGTACGTGTGTGAGAGAGAGTGTCTGTGTTTTAAATGTGATTTTGAAGTCAAAGTACGTTCAATGCTCCCATCACATTTAAACACACTGCGCATTCTGTCGATCAATGGGAAACGCGAAATACTCAGCCATATGCATTTGTTACCATTATGGGATGTATGGTTATATACTTGTGAATGACTCTTTGGTCAATTTGGGTCATTTACCAACAATTTATGGCGTTCAAATTATTATCCAGACAGACATAGTTGTTGTCTGTTTGCCCTCCATTTCTTTTTGCATTTTTTCATTTCGTAATAAAATTATATTAGCTCATCTCTTATTGACCAAACCCGGGACAGAATGGCTTAGAGTATAGAAAATTTATAGCAGCATGAGATTACTACTGGCCAAAGGAACTATTACGAACGGTCCTCAAATACAAAATGAATGAATGTCTAATTTTTAAGTTCCATTAATATAACTAAAAACTCCAACATCTTTTTAAAACTCATCGGATCAATGGCTAAAATCTTTTATTTCTATATGAAAATTTGTCCAAATTGTATATCTATATATGCTAAAGGGTGCATTCTTTTGAGGTTAGGATTTTTCGATGCATTAGTATTGACAGATCACGTGGGATTTCAGACCTTGGTGTCAAGAGAAAGGATTGCTCAGTTATTGCTTTGACATTTCATCATTGAATAGACTTACGATCTGCCACAAACGTCGAAATTGTTCAGTGAATGGGCCCTAGAAAAAGTTTGGCAGAAAATCCGCTTTATTTATCCGAACAAATTTTTGTTCAGCGATGAGGCTCATTCGCGTTGTAATGGCTACGGTAAATAAGCAAAATTTGCCGCATTTGAGTGAAAGAGCACCAGAAGGAACCGTCAAAGAACTGCCCAATGCATCCCGAAAAAAAATGCACTGTTTGGGTGGTTTGCTACGCTGGTGAATCATCTTGGACCGTATATTTTTTCAAAGATGCCTGTTGGACGCCAACTTTACGTGTGAATGGCGATCGCTATTCGTTCGATGTAACAAACTTTTTGTTGCCCAAAAATGAGAAGAACTTGAACTTGCGTTGACATCGTGGTTTCAACAAAGATGCGCTACATGCCACAATCAGCTTCGCGCATTCTATGCCATTTTGAGGGAAAACTTTCGACGAGAACCAATTCAATCTCAAGAAATGGACGCGTAAGATTGGCACACCAAGATCATGCGATTTGACGCCTTTAGACTATTTTTTGTTGGGCAGTCAAGTCTAAAGTCTACAGAATATTAAAGCCAGCAACCTATTTCCAGCTTGGGGAAGGACAACATTTCCGAAGAAATTCGGTGCTATTCCGGCCGAGAATGCTCGGAAAAAGTTGGCCCCAAAATTGGACTATATCCGAATGGACCACCTAAGACGCAGCCGCGGTCAACATTTAAATTGAAAATTCATCTTCAAAAAGTAAATGTCATGGACCCAATCTAACGTTTCAAAAATAAAGAACCGATGGAGATTTTGCAAATTTTATGCCGTTTTTTTTTTTTAAAGTTATCAAAGCTCTTAACAAATCACCCTTTATTATATATTTATAGAAAATTTTGTCAAAACTAATTTTCAATAGAAACATTTCCAAAAATTTTAATTTCTATAGAAAATTCTGCCAAAATTTATTTCTATAGAAAATTTTGTCACAATTTTATTTCAATATGAACATTTTTGTCAACATTTAATTTCTATAGGAAAATTTTCCAAAATTTTATTATCTATAGAAATTTTGTCAAAAGTTTATTTCTACTAGAAAATTTTGCCAAAAGTTTTTTATTTCGCCTATAGAATTTCTTGTCAAAAAATTTTCATGTTCTTGCAGAAATTTTGTCCAAAATTTTTAATTTCTACAAGAAAATTTTGTCCCAATTTTATTCCTGATAGAACACTTTTGTCAAAATCTTTATTTCTTTAGAATATTTTCTCATAATTTTTATTTCTATTAGAAATTTTTGTCAAAAATGTTATTCTATAGAAATTTTTTCAAAATTCTTATTTCATTAAGAAAATTTTGTGCAATAAAATGTTATTTCATATAGAAAATTTTGATCCAAAAATTTCTTTTTTTATAGAAAATTTTGTCAAAATTTTATTTCTATCGAAAAAATTTTGATCCAAAATTTTTCTTTCATATGAAAATTTTTGCTCAAAATTTTATTTCTTATCGAAATTAGTCAACATTTTATTGCTATAGCAATATTTTGCAAATTTTTTATTTCTATATCTCTCTTCTT
>PGFW01022517.1:52140-62376 GCA_003123925.1 Haematobia irritans
CGATCTCCATGATCATTAAAGAGAGTCGGAGTTATAAAGCATAGAAAGAAATAAGGATGAAATTTATCTAATATGTCTTCGACCATGAGGCGGGTTTTTACACTGGATTTTGCTTACTATAATACCTCAAGTGTGCTTCCCCGATTGGCGGAAAAATTGCCCAATTGGGGAAATCCCCGATATTTTGCAACTGGCGACAGGGCGATAAATAATAAAGCGCCTTGAACGCGTATGCAGAATATTCCAATGTCAATCTTATTCGCGCAGCAATTAATATTTGTCATGAATTATAATAGGCGGTAGAAATAGCTTTCAGCACTCTGTAATAAGGAAAAAATATGTCTTATAAATTCTTCCTATTAAGCTAGAGGATTTGCATGGACTTTCGCAAAAGTAGAACTGCGACAGATTTGAAAAATGCTCGCATTATTATGGTTTAATATAATTTAAGAACTAGTTGTAAGAATAACATATTTGAGGCAGTGCTCTCATATTATGGAAGTGTCGCGGACCCATTAGTAATTTAAATAATTGGCATACTTTGAAGGGCCGCCGACTTGTATCCTCTTTCCAGTTGCTGCAAGTCATTGGTTTTTTTGTTTCACCGAACTACAAGCTTTAACCTCCAAGATGGTCATTCTTTTGATTTTAAGAAGGAACTTGGACGTCCTAAGGGCGTTGGGATTGGCGATCTAAGTGCATTTATAAAAGATCACCATCGCTATACACTACTTGTTGTTTAACTTTTTTAAACTATAACCATGTAATTTTGAACAGAAATAAAACTTTAATTAAATAAGTTTTCTCATCTTGCCTTGGACTATATGTTATAATTATAAATATTGCTTTTCGGTATCTTGGCCTTATTGAATTTAATTAATATTCCAATTATTGAATTATTATGTATATATAAAGCGATACTAATAATTTCGTAGTAAAATTTTCTAAAGAAATTTTCTAAAAAATAACAATTTGACAAAATTTGCTTAACGAATAAAATTTTGACAAAACTTCTTATAGAAATAGAAATGTTGACGAAATTTTCGTATAAGAATATTAATTGACAAAATTTTCTTACAAATAAAATGTTTGACAAAATTTTCTATAGAAATAAAATTTTGACAAATTTTCTATAAAAATAAAAATTGTGAAGAATTTTTCTATAGATAATAAAAAATTTGGCGAATTTTCTATAAAATACAATTTTGACCGAAATTTTCTATTAGAAAATTTTCAATAAGAATTTTCTAATAGAAATAAAATATTGCATAAAATTTTCTGTATAAAATAAAATTTTGACGAAATTTTCTATAAAATTAAAATTTTGCCGAAATTTTCTATAAGAAAAAATTTTGGCGAAATTTTCTATAGAAATAAAATTTTGAACGAAATTCTATAGAAAAAAAATTTTGACAAAAATTTTCTATAGAAAATAACATTTTGCGAAATTCTTCTAATAGACATAGTTGAGAATGGAACTTCACTGATTGAAATTGAAATCTTAGCATACTTTTAGGCTCCTACATTAAGCATTCCCAATGCTTTCCCCCAAAACGGGAGATTTTTCCCGAATTGAGCATTCTTCCCCGTGAATATGGAAGATATTTTTGAGTTAGGGATTTGGGAATTTAGTAAGTAATATTAAAAAATTTTGGGGATTTTTCGAAATCTGTTCTGTGCTAAAAAATCCTATTCAAACCCGCCTTAAGGTAGGAGATATTAGAAATAATCATTCCTCATTTCTGGTGTAAATATAAAGGCTTATTTCTACAGCTCTATTATTTGTTTTTAAATAACAGATCACCATATCCTTTGTAAAATATGTAAATAAATAAAATACTTTTTTATTTGAATTTTAATTAAATAGCTTATATTCTTGTACATAAATGAAATATGTAAATTTTAATTTAAAAACAAAATAATTGGTAAAATTAAATTAAGAAGAAACCAAAAAATCAAATCATCCCGAAGCCATACAATCAAGCAGCAATTTAAGCAAATAAATTTTAAATTTAAATTTAAAACAATAAGAGAAAAATCGAAACAAAGTTAGCAATATAAATAATTCAAAATATTTCATAAATATATAAAAAAAAAAAATTAAGAAAAAACACAAAACAAAAACATTCTCTAACAATGAAGGTTTAAGATACTCCCCTATATCAAATATAAAAAATAAAAATAAAAAAACAACAATTGTAGGTAGTACGATAAAGGAAATTAAGTTCCTTCCAATAAAGCCATACAAAACTGAAAAAAAAACTATTTTATTTGCAATTGTTATTTACAAAAAAAAAATCTTTTTTAATATTAATTTCTTAAGTAAACCTACTATTAATTATTATATAATAATAAAAAAAAAACAATAATTATAGAAAATATAAATGTTTATAGATACAGATATTTTTTGTATGGAAAATAAAAATTGAATGATAAACAAAAATCGTAAACAACAAACAAATTAGGGAATATTAGGGTACGCATGTGTTTTGTATGCGTGTGTGTATGGTGTATGGGGAGTGTATGTGTAAAATGATTTAATAGATTAGATGGTTGAAAAAAAAAATTAAAAGAATGTAAGAATGTAACCCAATATGGATTGAAGTTTGAAGTTTCCATACAAAATCGTTTTCAATGCACATTTTAACTATGAAACGCTTCTTTTTTTATATACATAAATCAAATAAATACTATAAAGTAATTATTAAATATATGCTATAAATTATATCATATATTGTAGAAAGAAATATGAAAATGAAATTTTGAAATTTAGACAAACATTTGTATTTTAGCAAACCGTAAAAAAACGAAACAAAAACAACAAAAAAATCTAACATAAACCACCAAAATGTTAAGACAAAGAAAAATTCAATCCTCAAAAATTACTCATTCACCCAAAATTATCAAAACTACATTTTATGCATTTTCTAATGTAAATAAAAAATCGAAACAAACTGAAATAAAATTATATGGCATACAATATTTCATGGACCTTGTTTTTATTTCTTACTTGCAGTTTTTGGGTGTAAAGGTTAAAAGGGTTAATATCATTGGGAAAAACACGTTTATTTCGCCGTTTTAAAAATAATTTATTTCTAGAGAAAATTTTGACATTTTTTCTCTATAAGAGAAAAAAACATTTATTTCTATAGAAAATTTTTGTCAAATTTATTTTCTATAGAAGAAGTTTCAACATTTATCTATAGACTAATGTTGGCAAAATTTATATTTCTGTAAGAAAAATTTGTCCAATATTTTAATTCTATCGAAATTTTGTAAAAAATTTGTATTTCTATAGACAATCTTTCGTCAAAAATTGTAGTACTATAAAAAAGTGTCTTAATTTTATTGCTATAGATTTTTGTTCGTTAAGAAATTTTGTTGTCGCAGAAAAGTCTTATAAAATTTTATATCTACAGCAAATTTTCGTAAATATTTTCATTTCTGAAAAAAATTTGTGAGAATGTTATTTCTATAGGAGAATTTTTGTCAAAATATTTAGCTCGTAGGAGGCAATCTAACAGAAACTTGTGTCACAGTTTATTCATTAGACAAAATTTTAACTAAATTTTATTTCTATAGAAAAATTTTCGTCAAAGTTTTATTTCCATAGTTAATTCGTCAAAATTTCGTCATTCTCCTATAGTTAATTTCCGTCAAAAATTTTATTTCTAAGAGAAATTTTTCAAAATGTTATTTCTATAGAAACATTTTTGTCAAAATTTTCTATTCTATATAGAGAATTTTAGCGAAATATTATTTTCTATAGAAATTTGTCAAAATTTATTTCTATAGAGAAAATTTTGTCAACAATTTATTCTATAAAGAATTTGTTAAAATTTTATTTCTACAGAAAATTCTTTTTCCTGCTAGACAAGTTTGTCAAAAATTTCTATTTCTATTAGAAAATTTTTGTCAAAATTTTATTTCTATAGAAAATTTGGAAAATTTTATTTCTATAGAAAAATTTTGTCAAAATTTTTATTTCTATAGCAAATTTTGTCAAATTTATTTCTATTAGAAAATTTTGTTTCAAAATTTTTTTCTGATAGAAAATTTTGTCAAAATGTTATTTGTATAGAAAATTTTGTCAAAATTTTACTTCTTATATGCAAAATTTCTTCTCGTAGAAAGTTTTGTCAAAATTTTATTTATATAAAATGTTTTATCAAATTTTATTTTTTATAGAAAGTTTAAGTCAAGCATTTTTGTTTCTGCTTAGAGATTTTGGTACAAAATTTCTTATTTCTATTTAGAAAATGTCAACATTTTATTGTCTATTAGAAAAAGTGGGCAAAATTTTATCGAAATTTATATTCTATTTGAAACATTTTGCTCCAAAATTTACATCTATAGAAAATTTCTTTTTCTGTAGAAAGTTTTGTTGAAATTTTTATTATTTATATACAAATATTTTGGTCCAAATTTGTATTTTTATAGAAAGTTTTTGTTAAAATTTTATTTCTATAGAAAATTTTGTCAAATTTTTTATTTTCTATAGAAATAATGTTGTCAAAATTTTTGTTCTATAGAAATTGTGGGCCAAAATTTGCATTTTCTATATTTCATTTTCATTTTTCACACATTTTATTTCTATAAAACAATGTTGGCCCAAAACATTATATTTCCTGTAGAAAATTTGGCTCAAATATTTAATTCTAATCGCATATTTTGTAAAAATTTGTATTTCTATAGACAATTTTTGCTCAAAATTGTAGACCCCATTTAAAAAAAGTGTCTAATTTATTTGCTATAGATTTTTGCCTTCGTTAGAAATTTTGTTTCGCAGAAAAAGTCTTATTAAAATTTTATTTCTACAGCAAATTTATGTAAATATTTTATTTCTTTGAAAAAAAATTGTTAGAGATGTTTATTTCTATAGAAGAATATTTGTCAAAATATTACATCGTGAGCAATCTACAGAAACTTGTGTCAACAGTTTATTTCATAGACAAAAATTTTACTAAAAATTTTAATTTCTATAGAAAATTTTGTCAAAATTTTTAATTTCCATAGTTAATTTCGTCAAAATTGTGTACTATTTCTATAGTTAATTTTCGTCAATTTTAATTTCTACGAGAAAATTTTGGTCAAAATGTTATTTCTATAGAACATTTTTTGTCAAATATTTTTATTCTTTATAGAGAATTTTAGTTTTTGCGAAAATTTGTTCTATAGAAAAATTTTGTCGAAAATTTTATTTCTATAGAAAATTTTGTCACAATTTTTATTTCTATTTAAGGAAAAATTTTGTTAAAATTTTATTTCTACAGAAATTCTATTTCCTGTTAAGTGAAAGTTTTGTCAAAATTTTATCTATAAAAAATTTGTGTCAAAATGTTTTATTCTATAGAAAATTTTGGCAAAATTTTTTATTTGCTATAGAATAATATTTCTGTCAATTTTTTTTCTAAGAAAATTTTGTCAAAATTTTATTTCTATAGAAAATTTGTCAAGATTTTTTCTAAAAAAATTTTTGTTCAAAATTTTATTTCTATAGAAAATTTTTCAAAATCTTATTTTTACAGCACCGCGTAGTGCAATGGGTTTTAGCATGCCCGCCTTGCCATACAATAAGGTCGTGGGATTAATTCCTGCTTCGACCTGAACACCGAACAAGTTTTTCAGCGCGCGTGGATTTAATCCCACCTCATGTAAAGCTGTGAATTTCTGAGGCGTTCAAAAGCTTCGCGACTCGGCTATAAAAAAGGAGGTCCCTTGTCATTGAAGCTTAACATCGAATCGAGGCAGCACTCAGTGATAAGTAGAGCAAGTTCACCAATTTGGTATCAGAATGGAGCTTGAATAGTCTAAGCGAGCCTGATACATCGCAGGCTGCCACCTAACCTAACCTAACCATAGAACATTTTTGGTCAAAATTTTTATTTTGCTCTAGGAAATTTTTGCTCAAATTTTATTTCTAAATAGAACGATTTTGTTTAAAATTTTATTTCTATAGACAAATTTTTGTCAAAATTGTATTTCTATAGAACAAACTTTATAAGTCAAAAATTTTATTTCTATAGAAACTTTTGTAACAAAATTTTATTTCTATAGATAACTTTTGTGAAAGATTTGATTTCTTAATAGAACATTTTGTCAAACATTTCATGTCTTTAGAAAAGTTTGTTCAAATTTTTATTTTAATAGGAAAATTTTGTCAAAATTTATATATCTTATCCAAAATTTTGTTCAAAGTTTTAATTCTATAGAAAAATTTGTCAAAATTTTTATTTCTAATTGATAATTTTAGTCAAAATTTTATTTCATAGACAATTATTTGCCAAAAAAATTTTATCATTTCTATAGAAGAATTGTCAAATTTTATTTTCTCTATAGAAAATGTTGTCCAAATTTTATTTCTATAGAAAATTTTGTCAACACTTTATTTCTACAGGCAATTTTTCAACACTTTATTTCTAGTAGAACATTTTGTCAAAATTTTTATTTTCTATCGAAAATTTTGTCAACATTTTTATTTCTATGCAAGAATTCTTTGTATATCTATAGAAAAATTTGTTAAAATTTTATTTCTATAAAAGAAATTTTGTCAAAATTTATTTTCTATGAAAATTTTTCAACATTTTATATCTTTCTATAGAAAATTTTTTCAAAATGTTATTTCTATAGAAAATTTTGTCAAAATTTATTTCTATAGAAAATTTTGTCAAAATTTTATTTCTATAGAAAATTTTGTCAAAATTTTATTTCTATAGAAATTATTGTCAAAATTTTGGTCTATAGAAAATTTTGTCAAAAATTTTATTTTTTATATAGAAAATTTGTCAACTATTTATTTTATAGAAATTATTTGTCAAAATTTTTTTCTATAGAAAAATTTTGTCAAATTTTATTTTATAGAAAATTTTGTCAAAATATTTATATTCTATAGAAAATTATTTTTCTGTAAAAAAGTTTTGTTAAATTTTATTTCTATAAAAATTTTTGTCCAAATTTTATTTTTATAGAAAGTTTTGGCAAAATTTTATTTCTATAGAAAAACTTTGTGAAATATTTATCTTCTATAGAAAAATGTTGTCACATTTTTTGTCTATTAGAAAATGTGGGCAAATTTTATTTCATACAAAATTTTGAACAAAATTTGTATTTCTAATACAAAATTTTGTCGAATTATTCCTCTTATAGAAAAATTATTGTCAAAATTTTATTCTATTAAAAATTCGTTCAAAATTTTATTTCTATAGAAAACTTTTGTCAAATTTGTATATATATAGAAATTTTGTCAAAACTATTTATTACTATAGAATTATTTTTGTCAAAATTTTAATTTCTATAGAAATTTTTTCAAAATAATGTAGTTCATTCTTACTATTTTTGGGAATTGTAGAAAATGTTTCTTCTGCTGTAGTTCATTTTGAGACAAGAGATTTCATTAAGCTGTGGAAAATTACGAAAAAATAATAGTAAAATTTAATTACAAACATATAATTTTATGGCAGTAAAAATAAGTTAAATTTAGCGTTAGTTTATCTACTGAAATTTTGTCCAGTTCTGCATGCAGACCAAAAGCGACTCTGTACCATATTTCATTATTGATTAGACCAGACAGACAGAGGGACGGACACCGTTAGATTGCCTTAGTAATTAACTATGATCAAGAATATATATTTTATATGGTTGAAATCGATATGAGCCCTCTTGTGATGAGTATAAAATGGAAACAATTTTAGTTAGAATTTATAAATAAAAATTTAAATAAAAACTACTCCTCTAACATTAAAAACAAGTTATAAGACTTAATTCTTTCTTTAACCAAAGTTGGTGTTGATTTCGAGCCAAAGATGTGGTTTCAGTAATATGAAAAAGATTTTTTGGGAGCATTCAACTCTCCACTTTTTTGGCTCAGAATATATTCCAAAATCCATAGTGTAAATATAAAATTTTTGAAACAGGACTGCCTTTTTTTCAGTGGACGTTTAAAAAAGTGGTAAATTTGTCATTGAAGTGGAAAAACGGTAACACTGGATATAGATCTCATTTATGGAATTTACTCGATATATTAACAAAGAACTTCACATAGAAAAAAATGTTCGTTTAAGAATCCAAAATTTTCTTTAAAGACACAAGATTTAACAGAGAGATGCAAATTGAAGGAAAAAATATTAAAAAAAAAAACAAAAATTAAGTTAAATAATTTATTTATGAGCTGTAAACAGCGTGGAAGGAATAAATTAAACTAAATCAAGTGAAATAATGTTATGGTGAAGAAGAAGAAACTACAAAAAACACTAGCAAACTAATCAAAGAAAATAGAAATGTTGAAGAGCAGCCCTAAAAGGACATTTCATGCAAAACGAAAATCTAGACGACAAGGACGACGAGAATGAAAATCATTTTGTACAGACTTAAACATTTTTAACTTATACTTAAATATAACAGCCATGGCAAACATACACAGAGATACGTACACATATGTAAATTTTTGCCAACTCTTTTATACACACTCAAAAAAACTCTGTTTTGAGATTTATTTAAAGATTTTTTTATTGATTTGTGTTCTTTTCAGGATATTTTTTACTGTAGATTGGTAGAAGTTTTGATGTCTTGGTAGATTTCGCAAATTTATATAGAAATAAAATGTTTACAAAATTTTCTATAGAAATAAAATATTGACAAACATTTTTATTGAAATAAAGTTTTGACAAAATTTTCTCTAGCAGAAAAATTTTGCAAAAATTTTCTATAGAAGTAAAATTTTGACAAAAAATTCTATTGAAATAAAATTTTGGCAAAATTTTCTATAGAAATAAAATTTTGAGAAAATTTTCTATAGAAATAAAATTTTTTATAGAAATAAAACTTTTACAAATTTTCTTATGAAATAAAATTTTTACTAAATTTTCTATAGAAATAAAATTTTGACAAAAATTTTATTGAATAAAACTTAGAAAAATTTTATAGAAGTAAATTTTGACAACACTTTTCTATAAAATAAATTTTGACAACATTTTTCTATAAAATTAAATTTTCATAAAATTTTTTTGTGGAAATGAATTTTCCACATTTTCTAGAAATAATTTTGACAATATTTTCTTTAAGAAATGAATTTTGACCAAATTTTGTAATAGAAATAAAATTTTAACAAAATTTTCTACAGAAATAAATGTGTGGACCCAATTTTCTATAGAATAATTATTTGAACAAGTTAATACAGCAGTAAGTTCGGCCGGGCCGAATCTTAAATACCCACCACCATGAACCAAATATTAGGGTTTCCTTTGAAATTTCAGGAGGGGTTGAGGACACTTCCCGAAGATAAATTTAAAGATTTCACCTATGAGTACTATATCAGATTCTGGATTTATAAGAACCATTTTTGTTTGAGTTTTAGAGGAATCATTAACATCTCTTGTAAGTGTGCAAGAAAAATATAAAACAACAAAATACCAGAATATTTACAATTTCAGGCAAATCAGATAAAAACTACGGTTTCTAGAAACCCAAGGATTTAAATAGGGAGATCGTTCTTATGGAGGCTATACTAAAATATGGACCGATACTCACCGTTTTTCGGCACACCTCTTTATGACCGAAATAATACCTCTAGATTTCGCAATTTCAGACAAATTGGATTAAAAACTTCGGATTCTAGAAGTCCAAGAAGTAAAATCGGGAAATCGGTCTATATGGGGGCTATACCAAAATATGGCCCGATACTCACCATCGGTCCTCTTATGGTCCTAAAATACTTCTAGATTTTCTTAATTTCAGTACAAATTGGATAAAAACTATAGAGCCCAAGACCACAAATCAGGAGGTGTTTTATATGGGGACATACCAAAACATGGACCAGTACCCACTTTTTGGCACACGTATTTGTGTCCTACATACCTCTAGATTTCCAATTTCAGGTATATTGAATAAACTGCGGTTTCTATAAGCCCAAAGTAAATCGGAGATCGGTCTATATGGGGTATACCAAAATAGGCGATTCTCACAATTTTGGCACACGTATTTGTGGTTCTACAATACCTCTAGATTTCCCAATTCAGTAAACTGAATAAAAACTGCGGTTTCTATAAGCCCGAGAATAAATCGGGAGATCGGTTTTATATGGGGGCTATACCAAAATAAATGAGACCGATACTCACCATTTTTTGCACACCTCTTTATGGTCATAAAATACCTCTAGATTTTTCAAATTGTCAGGCAAAGTGTGATATAAAATTACTAGTTTCTATAGCCACAGACCCAAAAATGCGGAGAGTCGTTTAC
>PGFW01022524.1:3902-16291 GCA_003123925.1 Haematobia irritans
TGCGATATCTCATTACATACAAAATGCGATAACACCTACATAATACATGTACGTAAACAAAACAAATACAAACAAATAAATTTTTTCAATTTGCAAAAGCCGGTCAAAAAAAATTGACGCCTGCTCAATGTTGTTACGCCGCTAATCAGTGATGCCAACTCCCGAATGGAAAAAAGCGTAGTCGTTAAACAAGTGTCAGAATTTCATATGCTGTTTACAGCGGCAGAGAACGAAGCCGACTCACTTTTGACAGATCATTCAAATTCACGCCGTCATCCGAGATACAATTATACCAGCCCAATAAATACAAGTACGAGCCTTTTTCAAATACAACACCATTTTAGTTAGAGAGAAAAAAATAAATATAACTGGGCTTGCTTTCAACACATCCTCGAGTACGTTTCAAACACATTTTAATTCGCTGATCTGATACAGCACCGAACACGTATAGCTATTTTTCAAACAAATTGAGAACTAATAAATATACAGATCTGAAAGCAATATTTCTATGAAATCTTATAATTACATTTTGGATATATTATATGACTGTTTTCGACGTGCTCGGACGGGGCCGACTATATTATACCCTTCACCATTATGTAGACCAAAATTTGTGTTACCATCTCAACTCCTTCAAATTTGTTGGCAATTATTATCAAGATTTATATTCCCGGTTTGGAGTCAATTGTTTTTACTTATACAAAATCGCTAGAATTAAAAATTAAATCGGCTAACACCCTGGGATGAAACACAATGTTAGTAAAAAAAAATATGGGAAATATAAAGCTAGAGCAATTTTGATGCAATTGTACAAAAGAGAATTTATGATTTATCGGGCGATACATATGTATTCGAGATATAGGACAATTTGTGCAAAATTTGAAGCAAAACAGGGCAAACCTCTGGCTGTTGAGTCCATATGAGCTCTAAATCGGGGGAAAGATATACATTGGCAGCTATATCTAAATCTGAACCGATTTTTGTTTTTTCAAAATCAATAGCGATTGCCTTTGAGCCAATGTAAAACTCTGTGCCAAATTTGAGGACGATCGGACTTAAACTGCGAGCTGTACTTTGCACACAAAATTAAATATACAGACGGACGGAAGACAAGCAGACGGATATCGCTAAATCGACTCAGAATTTAATTCTAAGACGATCGGTACACTAAACGATGGGTCTCAGACTTTTCCTTCTTGGCGTTACATACAAATGCACAAACTTATTATTATTATACCCTGTACCACAATAGTGGTGAAGGGTATAAATGCGCGAAAGAGACCTATTGCTTACGCGTCGATAAAATGTCTCGGCTCCTTTTTTGTTTTTGCACTGCATCCAGGACTTACCAACACATTTTGAACGGCGTTAATTTTTACAATGCCGGTCCCTGATATATGTCCTGCAGGCATATGATCGTCTAAGGAAGGGGGTTGTTTGAGGGTATGCGGCTTCTGTTCTTCTTCTTCTTCATCGCTGTCCAACTGCAAATGCGACGACGACAAAAGAAGAACGACAGTCAGTCGGAAGGCTTTGAAGATTTAAAGTTGAGCGCTTCAATTTATTGGAACTAAATGCCTATTTTGAATATCGTTTACACCAACAGTCCTCAATTCAATTTTTGCGTCCGTGTGACTCCACTTATCAACTCGTCCTCCCGCCAATACTTGGTAAGAAATTCTTATCTAATTTTGATAATTCAAAATGAAGTTTTAAGTTTTGGTGCGCAGCAGAAAGAATTGTGCAATGGAAATAAACGCAATCGACGACCAGCGAATGGTCTAACAGAACGACGCCATTATGGAGATTCCCAAAATGCCCATACTATTGTAGGTAACCAAATTATTATGTTAAGATTTAATATTTACGCTTCCATTGTCTTTTGATTTTTGAAGTCCAATCTCAAAAAGGGCTATAACGCGCAAAAGGCATTCGAAAGATACTAGGCTGATGTGGAAAGAACTGTTGAGTTGGGGAGTTGGCATTTGACCGCAATTTTATGTGTGTCATTCCCAATTTTGCTAGTGGATGTGTTCATTCGAACTGTCGTCAGATTTTTTGGTTTGGGTAGTAACGAAGCGGCAAAAGTGCGTTCTTGCTGCCGGTTTGGTTCTGGGTTTAGGAGGAAGCGCAGGACAACGAATCGATCGCGGAGTGCCAAAGGTATAGCTACAAATACGTAACGTCTGACAATTACCCAGTTTTATGGTATAGGGATTTTAGGCTACGAAGATGTGAGTTGCATCTATTTAGACGTTTATTATAATCGGAAATCAAGACAGATGTCAGAAGGCTCATTAGATATTTGGCATATATAGCTCGTTGCATTAATAAAAGTTCTAACTTCTACTCAATATATTCTAACTAAAGATATAGTTGAGCCAGTTAATGGCTAATACCTTATATAAAAGCCCGAGTTTTCGCGTTGAGCTCTTATACTTTTGATCTAACGTTCCAACTAATGCAAGTCTGATGTTCTGCCTGAATTGTAAGTTGATATTTTGAAATTTAGTCTTACTAGCTAAAAAGCATGTAGGATGAAGCACGGTCGTTTGTGACACCTCGTTTTCAATAATAATATTTTTTTTTATAACACAAATTAAAAATATTAATATTAACAAACAACAACGTTTTCTTTCAATAAGCCAGTGACCAGTATTGCCTGTATATAAAATTTCTGCATGATTTTCATCTTATTTATTTTAATTAGTATTTTGCGTATGGTATATATTTCTTCTGCAGCTTTCATAAAAAATGGGCGAATCCCACAGCCAAAATTGAAATTGTTATTGCAAATGATGGAGCCCCAAACCATATGAGCCGGCGAAACTTATGGAGCATAAAAATACACGGTGATAGCGACACATAATCTTTGGATACATCTGGATCTTATTCTTATTAAAGATTGCTGCCGGCTCATTACAGTTACTAAGAAAGTAGACGATTTGCATAGGATTTTAAATTAACCACAATGTAGCAAGTTGATAACCCTGTGTTTGTTCTTTAATCAAGAACAGTGCAAGAGTAATTTCTTTAAAGGGTTAAGTACCTTGTTTTTTTTTTTTTTGTAAAATTTGTGAAAGCCGCAATTGTGCCAATAATGAGTGCGTGTGGCTAAAATCATTAAAATGGAGTAAGGCTAGGGTCACACTATGCAAATTATTTTAGACCAAAAATGAGGTGTCAAACATTTTTCCAGAAGCCATTGTTCAAATATGTGGATAACGGTTTTTTTTTGTAAAATATCCCTTACCATGAGTGTTTATATATCACCAATATGAGCCCAAATATGTTTTGCTGCGTTTGGCTGTGGCCGACGATTTCTTTTTCGATTTCTTGGTTTTCAAAAAATAAATTTTTTACGCGCCCAGTGTGACCATACATAATTAAATTGATTGCAATTAAAATACACTTACAGCAAAATTATCAAGTGCCTTTCCACAAAATTGGAGTTCGGTTTTAACACCAAATAAACTTTGTTAGTGGACATCGGCAGAAAAATCTTGCTAAAAGCAGCAGAAAAGTCTACTGAAAAGCTAAACAATGTGTGCTATTTCTTTAAAAACACGTATTACTTTAGTATGCTTTTTAGGTTTGGGCTGAAACAAAAATGCGAAAACTACGGGGCTATCGCGAATCACAACATTAAGAGCGTGCTGTATAAATATCTGATTATTTTTGCAAATTATAAGACCTAACAGCAAAAAAAAAAAAAATGCATTTGCAGATGCGTCGTACTATATAAAAAAGAAAAAATTATTTTTAGCTTTTTTAAAAATAACTTACGATTTCAGAACCTACAAATTTTAAGCGATAATTGTGTGGCCGCTAGTGCAAGAAAGTATTAAAATTGATAAGAGCAAACAGTGACCTTCTGTTTTTAGCAGACTTTCTTACTATGCTGTGTAAGTGATATGTAAGAAAAACATACAAAATTAATGTGATATAGAGCATGATAAAAACCATGCCTTTATCTTCTAACTAAATTTCCATGGTCATTGTGTTACCAAAAACTACCAAGAAGTCCATTTTTGGATTTTTACAAAAATACCCTAAAATTGTCAAAACCCAATTGTCATCAAAGAATTTTGTCTAATACAGGTATGCAACTTAGTAAAAAGTTTGCCTCAAACTGATGTACAAGTAACTTCTATTTCGTGTGCATTCATCGCAGTCTTAAGATTAACCAATCGCGATCAAGAGCAAATTCACACTTACGAAAAAACTGTCATCATTAATGATATAGCTCTCGCTTAAAGACACATTTAAATTCTCAATAATTACAATTATGATATAAATCTATAACTTATTCACTCAGCTGAATTTTTACTCACGCGTCAGTACGAGCAATCTTTCCACGCGTATCCAATGTGTCTTACATGGTCCATATATTCTAGAAACTACATTAATAATTTTATGTTTATTTTTTTTCAGTTTTGGAGCCGTCGAAAAACTACAACAACTATTTTCTATAGCCCACAACAGATTGATTTTGTTCTAGAAACTCAATGATATCTCTTCATCTTCATAAGACGCATTGTGCATGAGTTAAAAACTTGAACAGTAAGTCATCAAGAAATTCTATTTTGCTTTAGAAATAAAAAATTAAATACTCTAAAAATTGTTTAAGTATAGCTAAAATTTTTGTGTACGAGGGTGGTCTGATGAATTACTTAACATCTGCCGGCCCAATTTTTCGATTTATTTGATTTTTGCTGTGCCACATACGTCAAGATTTTAATCGTTATAGTAATGCGAATGTATAGTGAGTAGATAATATAATTGTTCAAAAATTACTTAGTATACATTGATTAAATACAAACGTTTTTGAAATAATAATTTAAAATAATTAAAAAGGCGTTTATAATAATAATTGGAATATATCCAACAAATAAAGTTAATAGTTTAAAAAAATTTTAAATATTGCCGGTGAGTAATATCATAGGCGATTCCAAACCTTTTTCACAGTCAAAATCAAATATTCTTTTTTTTAGGCAAATAAGCCTGCAAGCAAAATCAAACGTGTATTTTTATACCCTGCGCCACACTTCGGAAACAGGTATTATAAGTAATGCATATGTTTGTATACACCATGGAAAGAGTACGAGATAGACATCTTGGTGTCATGGGCTATAATTGTCAGGGCCAGCCCCCCAAGTCGATCTGAGCAATATCGCGTCCATCTTCTTGTGTTGAACAGATTTTTGTGACAATGTTCTAGGTCGCAGTTGTAGTCCAATCCAATCAAACTTGGTACAGATAACTGTTTTTGGGTTCAGAGTATGCTCAGACTAATCTTATAGATTTGGAGAATGAATCGGTTCAGATTTAGATTAAAGCTTCTATACATTATGCTTCGACCCTATATCGCACTTTTATGGCCATGAAAGCCAGATTTTACCTGATTTGCTTTAAATTTTGGCGTAAATTGTAAGAATAGTTTTCAGATTGAGATATTAATTATTTTTAGCCCGATTTTAACAGCTCATGATACATTATTTCTTTGTGTATGACGCAATCGTTAAAAGAAGAAAAACAGAAGACAAAATCGTTGGTGCTACTTAGGGTTCTCTTCATTTATAGTATCCATAATAAAATATCAACGCCCTAAATGAAAAAGATTACAAATGTTTAAATTTAAAGTTTAAATTTGAATGTCTTTTATTTATTTTTATTAACTTAATTGTGTTATTTTTTTATAAGAAATTACAAAAGTGAGAGATGGAAACATTGCGCCGAACATGCAAAAGAAATTAGAGGAATAGCTTCCTCTTTTGAGGAAGATTGATAGGTTACAAATGAATATTGGAATGTTAAAGAAATTCATATTAATTTTTTTAAATCTTTTAGGATGTTTTTAAACCAAAAGAGATACAGAGCACGCATTGGCTTCTAGTGACACAAATATGGGAAAGCTGCAGGAAATTGATGACAAATTTGAAAAGTATAAAAAAAGAGAAAATGAACTTCAAAGGTTAATAGAAAATAAAGACGAAATTAATCAGCAATTAAAGGCCCTGGAAATAAGGTATATTTGTAGCTTTCTATATCTAAATTGTAAAGAATTTATACTAAAGTGTTTCGCAATGTTTATATAAGCAAATACTAACGCAGGATTAACTGAAAAAAATAGTAATTATGATCAGGAAAATATGGCAATATAGAGAAATAAAAGTAAAAGATTTGACCGCTATAGCCAAACGGTCGGCGCTATATTTCCAGGCTCTCGTCGATTCACTGAAGGCATAAAAAAATGCGCCTGGAGGAACAAATTACAAATTCTTAAACAGCATATACGATGAACGTTGCTCAAGGGTTAAAAAATTCAAATTGTATAATATAATTGTATTTATTAAATTTATTTTCCTTCATTTTACTAACATAGTAAATATAGTAATCAAGATTGATGTCGACGCGGTTTACGAGCCTAAAAATGAAAACGAAATTGGTCAATACCGGAGACAGTGTGAACCAACATATTGATCCCATGATTTGAAAATATAAAAAAGCGGAACTTAAACTTCACATCGACAAGCAAAAGCCGGCAAAAAAGAACAAGTTAGTGAGCTGAGAGTAAAACGACCTCCAAAGGATTTGCTTCGGACGAAATACGTAAGACTTACTTGGAATACTGAAAAAAAAAAACAAAAAGTTTATCGTTTTTTGTTTTAATCTTCAAGGTCTTCCATAATGCAAAAATAGCCCACTGTTAAGGCTAGTACAAAGAAAAAATATTGTATACGGAAATCATACTGTTCGACCTTATAAATGACATAAAAAAAGCCCAATAAGCAGGGTCTGTTTCTTGAGTTTAGCCAAGAGGGACCAATATGGCAGTTATGTTGAAGTGGCCTTTATATAGCGAGTTTTTCGCGAATGTAGTGCGAGAAATTATTCTTGGCCAAAACTTTTGTATGGCGAGCATTTCTCGTTAAATAACAAAAAAGATTGCGATCTCTTGAAAAAAATATTAGCAAAATATGACAAAAGAAGAACCAATGATAATAACTACAAAATTTTTGCAAAATCTGTAAGAAAAGCAAATATTAGCCATTTTTTATAAAATATAAATATTTTAATATTTTTCTTGTTGGTTATAGTAATATGATGTTAGGCAATGGTTGTGTAACACCACCAAAAGGAACATTCTTTGCTTTTAAAACGAATCCGTTGCAATGATCGCCGTGTTCATAAACTGTTTCATTTGATCGTATAGGGATTGAATCCGTCTCTCATAACTAAAAAACAAGGAAAATTGCAGAGTCTATTACATCGAAACGTGAAACGTTCCCACCAACCGTAATTTAAGGTATATAGTCACGTTAAAAGGGTCGAATTTAATTCTTTAGAATATCATCCTTGCCCTTCCAAAATATCGTATGTATTTCAGCCGATTAACCGCAAGCCTAGTTTAATACAAGTCAACACTGAAAGCGCTCTTAAGGTTAAAATGTTTCTTTTTTTATTATAATTTTCATATGAATTATAAAATATTTTACTTCTATTGTGAAGGCATTTAGAAAATGAAAAATTAGCTCTTGAAAAAGAAACTCAAAGAATTTGATAAGGCGCATCTAAATTGTATGGCGCCCAACAAATTCCTCAAGAGATGCTTAAACTAATACAGGGAAAAGCGTGACTTATTAGCAAAAACATGAGAGCACTCGTAGATTAACTTTTGGATAAAATCAGAGAACACTAGAAAGGTTTTGAATATGCGCGACATTCTCAAACGAAAATGAGTGTTGGTAAGGCCTAAACATATATCGGCAAAACTTTGTGTCTGGTTGTTTTAAAATTGTTCATATGACCAGCCTAATGTGAGTCCTGCTTCGATAATATTGCTTATAATTGTTTTTTCTATTTTTATCCAGAAAAAAGAAATGGAGGAGAATGAAGGTAGATGGAAAGAAAGGACAAAAAAGATAGATGAAAAATGCGTTATTAAACTAGCCGATCGCTAATAATGAAAATCAAATTAATGCAGGATGCAACCTTTTATGCCAAAGAACAAAGCTCTGCGAAATATAAACGCTGAAATAGAGGATCTTAAGGCATGTAATTTGTGTAACACATAAAATGATTTAAATAATAATAAATTAATAAATAAATGTTTATTTTGTTTTTCAATAGTATCGGCAGGCCAAATCGCGATCAGATTAAAGCAAGAGCTTCGCAGCAGTCAATAGTAGCGATGCTACAAATCGTAAAAACTAGACGGATATTCAAAACATATAACAAAAAATAATATCACGAAAGGAATGGAAATTTCAAAGAAACTGGGAATTCACATGGAAATGGCGTCGGAGAAAGGGAGAACGTGTTTTGATAACCGAGCTCAGCGCGGAACCAATTCAAGAGGAAATATCAAGAATAAAGCCAAGTTGAACATGGCAAAAACCAGTCAGTCTTGAATCCAGCAATCAAATGCATGCAACTCTCATAAACACTAGCAAAGATGGCATTAGAGGCCAGCCAAGGCAATTATGTATAACATAAAAGCTCCATATTAACGTCGTAAGTATTTTAAAGACTAGGCTAACGTCAAATTTTAATCCTTTATCGTCTAGTCAATATTATATTAGTTCAATGACTAGCTATATTATGAAGTGAATAAAGAAAATATTGATATGAAAGGTGGCCAAATAAATTGGAATTAGTGACGCGTTTGCCACGCTTTATTGCTTCCTTTGTGGAAACTATTGTTTACAAGTAACAGCCTGCGGGTCATTGACCTTAATAATTGTAAATTTAATTTTATACACACTTTCAACCTATTCCAAATCGACAAATGTGCAGAAGTACGATTCTTTTAAAAGAAAATGTTCAAGTACAAAAATTGTGAAATATTTGCTCAAACACGCCTTAAAAATTTGTATCAGTTCCCACTAAACATGGCAGAACCTCAGAACAATTCCTTGTAAGCATTAATTCGCAACTCATTGCAAAAGAGTTCGATCAAGTCGAACCGCATTCCGAATCAGAAATATTCGTTAGACGACTAAAACGGCGACAGTATATGGTAAGCTAAGCCAAGAACAATTTAAATCGCCTAAAACTACAATTCTACACAGAATCACGCGCACCTGTGATCAGTTCACAAGTTGAGCGTCCATAGACAAGAATATTCATAAATTGGATGATATAAGAACAAGAATACTAATATCTCTTGAAGACATTTAAAAGGAGAAAGGTTAGCGTAAGGTTGTAGAGGAGCGTTGTGAAACGCCGCGACCATTTGTATGCTAACCCAGTTGCACATCGGATGGACTGAATTGTTTGCGAGTCTAAAATAAAGAGCTTCCACGATACCTAAACTTACCTTAAACTTCTATTTTATTATTATTCTCTCAGCTTATTATATAAATAAAATTCGCAAATACTATTTATCCAATATAAATCATCGTTTCTTTTCTTTCAGTCTTGCGAAAGTCCTTGAAATTTTCGTTTCCGATCTTTTTGAAAAAATTGAAATGAGCATATGCTTTTACTGGTTAGCAGATATCACATTTAGTGTAAAGTATTATTTGATTTTCTTTTTTTCTCTGGAGTTTTCCTAAGTGATTCTTGTGATTTCAGATGATTCTTATTCTGCAGAAATTTTCGAAGGTGTTTGGATGTATAATTCACACAAGAAAAGACCCTGAAAACTTTCGGTTATACCCCGTGATCATAACAAGAACCGCTGTTTCTAAATACAAAATCGTTATCAGGGCGGCGAGCGTTCGTACAGTACAGTTGGCTTTCCTCATATCGCTTTGGTCATGTTGTAGAGTCAACCCATTTTATTTCTTGGATGAATACAGATGTGTTTACGGTAAGTCGCATAACAAAACTAAATGAAGGTATATTGTAAGTACATGTATGTATGTTTCAGGCACGAAGTGAATCGAGGAATACATTGACGCCGTTTTTATTGGTGGATTGAAGGCGTAAGCGACCCTGCTTATGTACAATATCATTTTTAACCCCTCAGGATATGTCACTGATGTCGGAAGAGCTTTTAATAAAAATTCTAGGCTATATTATTTATTATTTTTAATTGACACTTTTGGAGTTCTAATTTTTTAAAGCAATTGTTTTATTCATATTCTAGACTTTGGGTGAACCAGATCGTGAATTGAACAATTGTTATACTAAACAATGGAAGAGAAGCAACATGGATTTGCATATAACAAATTGGATAGTTTTTCCAAGTTTTTATTTCGCAAACATTACATATTTTTAGATTTACTTTCTTTATGTATATGAATTTCGTTTTTATGTATTATTCTAAGTGTAGTGTATTTTCTTAATTTTTTCTACAATGTAATACTTTAAATAAATTCTAAATTTGAAAAGGATTATTACATTATTTTACACTCAAAATGCTTACACTTGATGAAGATCAACTTTTCTTATGTATTTTGAGTGGCTGAATTAGAAAAAAAATAAAAAAGAAAATAAATTTTTTAAAAAATTTTTATGGAAAAGTTTTTTTGCGATATCGTTATTTTTTAATTTTTCGCTTTTTTTTACTATACCCAATATATCTCGAGTTAGAAATGTCGCGATTATAACGTTGTTTGGTAGCTTGTAATGAAAAGGCTAATAAGATGAAGAAATCCGTGTTGTAATGTGGATCTGTGATTAAGTTAGACGTGGTTAAGAAAAAATATCAAGTGCAATATTGATTCGATGGTGAGTAAGGCGTATGCGGGTTCTAGGCGTTCAATAAAAGCTTGGAGAAGGAAGTTTTATGCGGACCTTGATGATTACAAAGAGGCTTTTAACTGCTCTTCTTAGGGGAAAACCCAATTTTTCTAGAGGTATGACTTCTATCGTGTTTTGTGGGATTCCTGCAGTATGAAGTTTACATTGATGAGGATAGGACATCGCGCGTTCAGAAAAGCAGTTCTTGTTGTTTCGCTTTGAGACATCTTCACTTGAAACAATGACTTTGTTTCTTCCTTCATACACTTCTAGATTGAGGCTGATTAATTTGGTACCCCCTACCTCCCCTTAGGTAGCCGACCGAACGAATGTTGATCGCTCCATGATAAATGTATAGCGTTAGTTCAAGCAGCCGAATTCAGGGGGGATGAGGGGGATCAAACCCAGCCCCCCCCCAAATTGGAATGAACATTTTTAATATAAATATATCATATATCTTTAGCTGCATAGAAAAATCTTATCGAAGATGTTGAAGAAAAGCTGGAGGTTTTATTTTGAAAAACGCTTACCTATAAAACTTCCCAGCAAAAAAAGCGTCGCCAAAAAAGTAATGAAAATGTTCTTGATTTGGCATCCGGAAGTGGTGCAAATTGACGCAGAATCGATGAATTTTAAACATGGGCTTGTCATAGGACGGATAGTCCTCCATTTCAACAGCCGGCTTGCACTGAATTTGCATCACTTCTTTTAGCGTGTGATCCGGAATTCAAATGTTTTGGTTGGTAAATTTAAAAATTCTGTGATATTTTTGTCAAAAAATAGAATTTTTAATGGATTCTAACGCTTGTCGGAAATGTTTGAACCTCAAAATCACAATTTTATCAAATTGGATTTAGCATTTTTTTCAACAAAATTTAAATGATTTGTACCATTTTATGAATTCTTACTCTGTGTTTAACCTAATTGAAACAAAAAAGTTAAAATTACCCATTAAAGTATGAAAAAAAACCAAGATATAAAAAATTGAATTAAAAGGACTTCCTGCGGTTAGTTTTAAAATAAAGTAAACATTATTGGAGTGCATCTTCAGGGAAGTGCTTTAAAGTTGTGCCTTTGGAAGAATCATAGAAAATATTAAGTTGAAAAAGCCCGGTCAAACGACGGTCGAAAAACAAAACAACTGTCTTTTGTTTCTCGGCACCACAAATTTCATTTTTAGCGAAAATTGCATTTCTGGCTTTTTATGTCGTGTTGTTGCTTCTTTTTGTGAACATGACTTTACATATGCTTTGGCACATAGCCAACAACAAACGAAAACAGCCAAACACACATGTGTGGAAATGAAATGGCAGCAAAACCTGCGAAAAGAACCACATAATTCCAGCGATGGAAGCAATAATAGAGATATTTTCCAAACGTGCACATTCTGTTTACCCTGTACCACAATAGTGGTGAAGGGTATAAATGCGCGAAGAGACCTATTGCTTACGGCGTCGATAAAATTGTCTCGGCTCCTTTTTTGTTTTGCACTGCATCCAGGACTTACCAACACATTTTGAACGGCGTTAATTTTTACAATGCCGGTCCCGATATATGTCCTGCAGGCATATGATCGTCTAAGGAAGGGGGTTGTTTGAGGGTATGCGGCTTCCTTGCTGTTGCTGTTTTTCTCTTCTTCAGTCGCTTCTCCGAACTGCAAAAAATGCGACACTGTCCGAGTCTCTTTCTTTTTTTTT
>PGFW01022526.1:0-10168 GCA_003123925.1 Haematobia irritans
GTTCGCTTGCAATAGCCAGTAGTTACTCAATTGGGCCAGAGCTTTTGGCGTTGTTGGGAGAGTTCTTGTCCTGCACGCTGTTTGGCGGCGTACCACTCCATGGCCTTTTTACACGTAATGGCAAGATGCCCAAATCGGCCAAAACAGTACGGAACAACCGTGTTTCTTTCAGGAAAGCGCAGCAGGACGTTTATTCAAACACTCTTTTCACGTAAATTTCTTTGGTTCACAGTCCCGAAGCTATGAAAATGCCTGCTTTCAAGCCACAGTACAGATGGCTTGCCAAACCAGATATTTCTTGCGAACTTGACAGTTTTATGCTGCTTGAAAATATCTGCTACCTTTCCCCTTCCTTTTGCCGTATAAAACTCCTGTCCCGGTAGCTGCTTGTAGTCGGCTTTGACGGTAGGTTTTCGTCGTCCATTACCACGCAGTCAAACTTCGTCAGCATCGTCGTGTACACCTCCGGATCGCGCTTTTGGCCGTCCGTATTTTGTTTATCATCGCGATTTTGGAGTCACTACCTTCTTTGTAAGTCGCATAGTCCGGCTCGTTTTTTTTGGCTCGCATGCCACGGTTTGTACCACGATACACCAGCTTATATTGCGGCATCTCGGGAGAGACGGAGCGTTAGGGTTTCCGCCTGAAACTTGAAACAACGACAACTTTAATCATTCCAAAATTAGGAAGAGTATCTTGCGAATAAAACAACTCCATTAGGTTCGACTTTAAGATAGGAAACAAAACTCAACTTTGTTAACTGTGTTTGCTCCTTCGTAGAAGACCACCTCCCATCAATAAAGACGCAGAGAAAAATTGTCCAAAACCGAATATCTCTTTTATGTTCGACTTTATGTAGGAACCGCGAACTCACTTTGGACATCAAGATAAGCGATGCAAGAAATACAGGTTACATGCTGGCTACTTAATACAGCGTTGTTCTTGATGGGATGACCAATCTCCCATCAATGAAGACGAGAGAAAGGTTGTCTAGGGACAGATCGATGATTATCCCAACTCTGGTCTAAAAATCTCTGGTACCTAAACATCATCTGATCGTGAACAGCAGTACGATGAGGGCGGATTATGCGGTTACTGCAAAATGTCTTATACGAAGCAGTTCATTGGCATTACTTGGTCAATCGGTGCAGAGTTTTCCTTAGTGCAAGGAATTGAAGAGGGGAGAAGGTTGTCTTGAGAGACTAGATCTGGGTTTTCTCAGCTCCAGCCTGGTACCTTTAGGTACCTAAAAAGCTACTAAGCTTCTAAGCGTGCTAGGTGTTTTCCTTAGTGCAAGGTTTTGAAGACGGAGAAGGTGTGCCAGGTATTTGTTAGTTGGGGCATATGGGACTTTTTCCGACCCACATACCACCTAATTAAGTTCCGAAGCAATGAACACTTTAACCACGTCAATAGTAGTGGAGAATCTTTCGAAAGAACCACCTCCATCAGGTTTGACTTTAAGTAAAGGGTGATACGGTCAAAATTTGGTCAAGAGAAAACGCGTGTAAACGCATGTAAATCGGTGAAATCGTTTATTTAAAAAATCAAATTAAAATTCCTTTTTCAAGTTCATTAGGTATTAAAATTCAGGAAAAATATTCAGTTAGGCTTTCGCTTTTCCCAACCGAATTGCCGGGACTCACGCTTGATACCTGCATCAGATTTTGTTAAAGCCACCTTGTCCACCTTCTTGCCGCAGAAAGCCAGTTTGCCTTGACTTGCTGACCTCGTCCTTAACAGTGTTTTTCGGCTCTTCTTTAGGTCGCTTGACAATAGCCAGTAGTTCTCAAGTTGGCGGAGCTCTGGCGGTGTTGGGAGGGTTCTTGTCCTGGGAACCACCTGCACGTGTTTGGGGTACCCACTCCATTTGGCCTTTTGACCGTAATGCAAGATGCCAAATCCGGGCCAAACAGTACGGAACCAACCGTTGTTTCTTTCAGAAAGGCAGCAAGACGTTTATTCAAACACTCTTTCACGTAAAATTTCTTGGTGACAGTCCGGAAGGTATGAAAATGCTGCTTTTCAAGCCAACAGGTACAGATGGCTTGCCAACCAGATATATTCTTTGCCGAACTTTAACAGTTTTATGTGCTTGAAAAATATCTGCTACCTTTCCCCTTCCTTATTGCGGTATAAAAACTCCTGTCCCGGAAGCTGCTTGTAGTCGGCTTTGACGTAAGATTTCGTCGTTCCATTAACCACGCAGTCAAACTTCGTCAGCATCGTCGTGTACAGCCTAAACTCTCTTGGCCATATAATCGGTGAAAACAGCGTTTAGGGGGAAAAAGTGGCATTAAAACTGGTTCACAAGGAAAGCAATTCAGGAGGCCAATGCTGGTTAATCGGTACGGGAGAGTTACGAAACACGATCCATCAGGTTCGAGGATGAGGGAATAAAGGACTTGCAATGAAAGCTAGTTCACACGGAAGCAATACCGGAGGCAATGATGCCAATCGGTTAAAGATTGGTCCATGCGTGGAAAGGCCATCGATGCTATCCCATTCATCTGGTGTGAAGTCTTTAGGTACCTTAGCAGCTTACGCTCGCTGACTAGTGCCACAATTAGGATGTTCATCCGAACAAAGCCACATCATGAGGCGACAAACAGTCATGAGGAGACACACAGGCAACATTGAAGCTTGTTTGACACGGAAGCGATGTAGGTGGCATTGAGCCAATCGATACAGAATTTATTTTGGACAACTTCCCATCCAGGGAACCGCTCCTGAATCAGCCAATTTAGCAGTGAATATCGAAAATGCTATCCACTCACTATTACATTCATCAGCATTTCTTTGATCCTATAGCATCTCACACTTGAATTGGCCTATGTATGCATTTCAATAGATCGCTATTCCGAATTTTGCAAAATTTCAATTTCTAGAAAACAATTAAAATTTTTTTAAAATTACGCCTATGACAAGTCCATATTATAACAAGTATTAAAGCCAGTAAATTCGGCGCGCCGAATTTTAAATACCACCACATGAATCAAATATAATAGTTTACTTTGAAAACTCTTCGTCGTAGTGGGCTTACTTGATAATATATTAGAATTGTAGGTGGATTTGATGACAAAAATCTTCTCCCAAGCAAGTCAGTTCAAAAAGAAGACAAACTTTAAAGATTTACCTATGAAGATTCAGATCAGATTCTGGATTTTATGAGAACCAATTTTGTTTGAGTTTTAGAGAATTATAAACATATCGTGTATATGATGAAATTACGCCTTGCATTTGAAATCTTAAATCTGTAATTTTTTCCGCCATTTTTAAACTAAATACAATGAGTTAAATCTTGGCAAATTCTACTTTCAGTTCAAAGCAATTTCATGACCATTTGAAAGAAATGTTTTCTTTTTTGCAGATTAACGTAATTTATACAAGCAAAGTTTTTGACACAAATTTTAGAGACAATCGTTGATAAACGAAAATACTTTAAAGAAAAGAAATTTCGGTTGCTAAAAATTTCATTATAAGATTACTAATTTCAGCAAATCGTATAAAAACTACGATTCATAGAATCCCAAGAAATAAAGGCGGGGAGTCGATCTATATTGGGGCATATACATAAACATGGACCGATAGGCCATCACTTGCTATCACATATTTGTTGATCTTAAAATACATCCCATATTTTCAATGTCAACAAATTCGGCTAAAAAATATAGTCTAAACGCCAAAGAAGTAAAAATCAGTTATATGGGCGTTTATACCAAAAAATGGACCTCGATATACCTCATTCGGCCACACTTATTAGTGGTCTAAAAATTACATATCGATTTCGAATTTATCAGGCAAATTCGGTAATAAATTAAAGTTTTTTAGAAGCCTCAAAGAATTCAGGCAAATCGTTAGTTTCTAGAAGCCCAAGAAGCAAAATCGGCGAGAATCGGTTCTTATGGCGGCTATACCAAAACATGGACGATGCGGCATTATCTTTCGACACACCTTCTTTTATGCCGTCCCAAAAGACTCTTAGATTTTCAATTTTTCAGGAAAATCGCGATAGAAATATAGTTCTTAGCAAGCCCAGAAGCAAAATCGGGAGATCAGTCTATATGGGCCTCATTACCAAAACATGACCGATTGCAGCCACCATTTTTCGGCCATACCTATTTATGGTCCTAAATACCTCTGATTTTCCAATTTCAGGCAAATTGTTTCTAATAGTGGCCCAAGACTCCAAATCGGAGGTTGTTTATATGGGAGCTCATATCAAAACATGGACCGATACGACCATTTTCGACACGCCTCTTATGGTCCAGGTGTTATACAAAAAATGGACCTCGATATACCTCAATTTCGGCACACTTATTAGTGGTCTAAAAATACATCTCGATTTCGAATTTCAGGCAAATCGGGTAATAAATAAAGTTTTTTAGAAGCTCAAGAATTTCAGGCAAATCGTTAGTTTCTAGAAGCCCAAGAAGCAAAATCGGGAGATCGGTCTATATGGGGGCTATACCAAAAAAACATGGACCGATGGCGCCACCATTTTCGACCACACCTTTTTATGGTCCTGAAATGACCTCTAATTCCAATTTCAGGCAAAATTGGTTTCATATAGGCCAAGACTCCAAATCGGGAGCGTTGGTTTATATGGGGGCCTATATCAAAAACATGGACCGATTACGGACATTTTGACACACTCTTTATAGGTCCCACAATACCTCTAATTTTCAATTTCAGACAAATCGGATAGAAAATTACTGTTTTCTAGATTGCGTAAGAAGCAAAATCGGCAAGATCGGTCTATATGGCGGGCCTATATCAAAACATGGACCGATACGGACCATTTTCGACACGCCTCTTTATGGTCCTAGAATACCTCTAGATTTCCAATTTCAGGCAAATCGGATAGAAAATACTGTTTCTAGACGCGTAAGAAGCAAAATCGGGAGATCGCGTCTATATGGGGGACTATACAAAACATGACCGACTTACGGACCATTTTGACACACCTCTTTATAGTTCCCACAATACCTCTAGATTTTCAATTTCAGACAAATCGCGATAAGAAAATACTGTTTCTAGACGCGCTAAGAAAGCAAAATCGCCGAAGATCGGTCTATATTTGGGCTATACCAAACAATCGACCGATACGGACCATTTTTGACACACCTCTTTATAGCCCCACAATACCTCTAGATTTTCAATTTCAGACAAAGCGGATAAAAAATACTGTTTCTTGACGCGTAAGAGGCAAAATCGGAAGTTCGTCTGATATGGGCGCGGCTATACCAAAACATGGACCGATACGGACCATTTTCGACACACCTCTTTATGGTTCCAAAATACCTCTAGATTTCCAATTTCAGGCAAATCCGATAAAAACTACGGTTTTTATAGGCCCAAGACCCCAAATAGGGAGGTCGGTTTATATGGGGACTATATCAAAACTTGGACCGATATAGCACATCTTCGAACTTGACCTGCCTGCAAACAAAAAAACGAATCTGGTGCCAAATTTCGGACGATAGCCGCCATTATTGAAGGCTGTAGCGTGATTAGCAACAGACAGACAGACGGACATGCCTTATATCGTCTTAGAATTTCTCCCTGAACAGAATATATATACTTTATATAGTCGGAAATCGATATTTCGATGTGTTACAAACGGAATGACAAACTTATTATACCCCCGTCACCATTTTATGCTGGTGGGTATAAAAATGCATCGCTTCTGCGCCAATTCCGGATCCAAAAGTAAAATGTTCACTACTTTTTTGGCTACGCTTTTTGCTGGGATAGCTAAGGATTTTAGCCAGCAAAAAAAGAGCTTCCAAAAAAGTAGTTTGGATCCCAATCTGTGATCGAATAGTGCCCAAAACTTAGATCATCTCCAATGAATTTTACATGGCTTGTCATAGGACGGAAGTACTCCCCTTTTGGATCCTTTGCATTTCTTTAGAAGTTGTGCCCTGGAAAGTTAATTTTGAATGAAAGGAAATTTAAAAAGCGAAAAAAAATTTTTTCACCCCAATTTCATTTTTTTCATTCAATATGTTTTATTTACACAATTATTTTGCCTATTATCTATTTTTACAATTTTGAAACTTTTTCGCTCCGACCAGGGTTGAACCTGGGTTTGATGGCCACCTATACAGAACGCCTTAGCACACCATGCCACAAACGCATTGAACATAAAAAGCGTCGAAAGGTCAATTCAAATGTTTGTGATTATGATCGTAATACGAACACAAAGCGAATAAAATTCTAATTGCTTCTCGAGATGTTCTTTATTAGTATGAACCGAAAAAATTAAGAAACGCAGGTTAAAATTCTCACAGCGGGCAACCTTTTTTATCAAATATTTTGCTAAAAAAAATATTTTTTGAACGTCATGGCATCGTTTTTATTTTTATTTTTCGGAACATTATTATTTTCGTACAATAAATATATTTTGTTTTCTATTAAAAATCAACAAAAAAAATTAAAAATTCCTCGTAATGTTCAAAACCTTCTCACAAGAACTTCCAGGAATCGCGAAAAAGTCAAACGGACACAGTTTCAATCCAGCGGGAATGAAATTTAATTTTTTTTTAATTATTTTTTTACTTATATTTGTTATTTCTAGTTTTTTTAATTAGTTTTATAGTTCTTTTTTGTTTTTTGTTAAATATAATTGTAACAAAATTTGCACTTAAAATAGCTGCTGATTGCTTTCTTTCCATAAATACTGTGTCCACCAAGGACTGCATCGGAAGATAAAAAAATCACTTGGCGGGGATCCACAGATGTGGCTTAGAAGAAATGACTGTCCATGCATCAAGTTGAAATCTTGGATCCAAGTGTTTCTAGAGATTTGTGCACTGTCAAAAAGGACTGCATCGGAAGTTTTGAAAAAACTCAATGGGGATTCTAGGATGGGCTGTTAAAAGAATATGTTTGTGTGAACAACTTCCAATTTTTTTTTGGCTTGCGGTATCTTTCTCGCTTCCAGAACCAGCAGTCTAGGATGAATGCTCGAAAAATTCTCAGTCACTCATCACGAAACTTGTTTTGCGATCTCTCCCAACACCTTACAAACACTAAAATCCGTATGACAAGGCAGATCGAGGCAGCAATTCCGGTCACGAAACTCTGTCCAATCCACATCCATAATCAAAGAAGCTCGCCTTCGTCTAACTGGATAGGGAACCTCTTAAATGAATTTTTAAAACTTTTACCAATGCTGTGGCCTTAGACTTAATCCAGTTCTTTGCAGGGTAGACACTATCAGATATGGAGATCCAACAAACAGCTGTTTTCTCACCAGCTTGAAGCATGCATTGTTTCTCTATCCAGATAAGCCTATTAATTCTTTGTCCAATGACTATATTTTCGTATGTAAAACTTTTCAACAATTCTGTTAACTTTAGTTAAAAATCAGTCGCAAGAAAAGCTTACACTATATAAATTTTAATTTTAATCTGTTTTTCGGAAATGAAATCAAATATTTCTCCATGTATACAGAGTATTCCACTTGTTCTTAGCAACGTCCATGATTTATATTATTTGAAAATGCCAAGCAAATTTCTATTCATCATGTCGAGTGGGAAAAATGAACAAAAAAATACAAACCAAAAAGGCCATTAACCAAAAAAAATATTATTTTTAAGATATTTACCGGACGGAATCCACATACATTTTATTTCAACGATATTTGAAGCACCGCTCATTCAATAGGGGTCCACAGAGCAGCAAAAATCCTTTTTTGCCTAGTTTTGTTGTTGTTGCTGTGGTGTGGATGGGTGTGAGCCTTTGTGGTTGAGATATAATATAACACATCAAGGAATAGACACAGAGAAAATTCCAAAACGAAAAAAACAAAACAGAAACAACAAGCAAATGGGGTGAATTTGGATGGGATTGACTTATGGTAGAGATGCCTAGCTGGCCTGGTTGGGCTAACTGGGAGTAAGGTTGGTTGTTTGGTTGTTGGTCGATAGCTACATGGTTGGCCGGTGGAGCAAAGCTCACAAATGTTAATAAATCTTATTTTTATCATTGGGCAATAAATAGTGAATTTTTTAGCCATTGCCAATTTATGACCATTATTTATGTACCACAAGGTACCAATCGTTAAAAACTCCTCTCCGAATCATTTTATTTTTACCCCGCTATTACTACTCAAACGGATTTTTTTATTGGTGTTGTTGCTGTTGCTGTTGTTCCATTTTCCACATCGTTGTCGAAGAGCCATTATTGAGCTATAGGACAACACACACACACACAGGATATCAAGTCCATGGTATCCAGAGACCAAAAAATCTCGCGTTTAATCGGAATTTGTTTGGTGTCATTGTTACGCTGGTGGTTTTGACAATAAAATTTGTTCAAAATGGAATTTACACCTGAAATTTACACGAATTCATTTGAATCCATTTCATTGGAATTGTGTACCTCTATGATCAGCATTCTGTGTAATTTTACATCCTAAGAGACGCAGATAGATAAGATGGTGGTGGTAATGTAATGGTCATTGATCCATATTGTACCGCAGAAGGACAAATGAAAATTATATTAAAATGTCTTAGGGAGGTTGCAAGGGGATGGAGGACAAGAAAGGATCTATGTAGGTAGAAGCATTCGTAAAAAATTCAGGACATAGGTATTTATTGACAGTATTTGTTATTAGAGGGCTATCTGAAATGGATTCCGTGTTGTGTGGATTTCCCATGCTGGGAGAATTCAAACTCAGAAAGGTTGGATATCCCAAGCGATTCAATTTTGAATAATAATGTCTGGGTAATCAGCCAATGTTTTGTTTGCAGGCAGGTCAAGTTCAAAGATGGGATAAAATATGCGGATCGACCAGTTTTTGATATAGTCCCCATATAAACTGACGCTACCCAATTTTGGGTCCTTGGGCTTATTAAGAGAACCGCTAGTTTGTTTATCCAATTTTTTGGCATGATACTTGGAAAACGCGGTAGGAGCGTATTTATGGACCGATAAGAGAGAGTGTGTTAGAAAGATGGAGAGTAAGTCGGTTCGCTTGTTTATGGTATAACCCTGGGAGCCTTAGTTTTGTTATTCCAGATTGTGCCCGAAATTAGAAATCCATAGTAAGGTATTTTTAGCAAACCATAAAGAGGTGTGCTAAAAAATGGTGAGTATGCGGTCCATATTTTGGTATAGGCCCCCCCATAATAGACGACGATCTCACCGATGTTACTGTCTGTCAACAAAAAAAAATATAATCTGTACTTTTTGTTCTGATTCAATCAGCGAAATTAATTGATCCAGTATTAATTTTTTTAAATTGAAATCGTCTTCGAAGGTCACAGAAATGATAGTAAATCAATTAAAAAATTAGGATTGACAGGTCAAGTATAAAAAAAATTAATGTGTGCCAATTAAAAAGCTTAATTGATACTATTAATTTTGTGTGATTGATTGTGTTATGTTCAATTAAAGAAATTTGTTGAAATCAAAATGTAAATGTTAGGGAAGTGAACATATTTTTAAAACATGCAATTAAGATTTTAATTGGAAGAAGATTTCCGTAACGATTGTTTTTCTAGTGTGGGCTTATAAAAGCCTTCGTTTTTTCCAATTTGCATGAATATTGGGAAGTGCTACGGAAGTAAGGTTTAGGACCAATAAGGAGATTGTTCCAAAAATGGTGAGTTATGCGGGTCCAGGGAAGGGTGGGTGGTTGGTATATGCCCCCATAGAGGACTGATGCTCCAGATTGTTACTTTTTTGGGCTTAACAGGAAATCGTAGATTTATCCATGCCTGAAATTGGAAATCTAGAGGTATTTAAAGACTATAAAGAGTGCACCGAAAATGGCGAGTATTGGTCCATATTTTACTATAGCCCCCGACGAACTTACTGATGTATATACTTGTTAAATTTCAAGCAAATCGAATTAAAATTGCGGTTTCCATGCTCTCAAGAAGTCAAATCGGAAGATCGGTTTATATGGAGGTTATATCAAAACAAAAAGAAAGCACATCTCCATTCTATGGTGGTGGGTATATAAAGGCAGATTAAAGTTCTTAGATTCTGACATTGCGGTAGCCTCTTTAGGTGAAAATTTCATTGATCCGATTGAAATATGGTACGTCATGTTATTTATGGATCTTCTTGATTTGATTTCCTGTAAAATAATTATCTCATCACTCCATACATAATAAACCTTAAAATACGTCAATGCTTATATAGAATTTAG
>PGFW01022528.1:24506-41580 GCA_003123925.1 Haematobia irritans
TCTATATAGGCTATACAAAACCATGGTACCGATACTCACAATTTTTGGCACACCCTTTATGGCCATAAAATACCTCTACATTTTTAATTTCCAGAAAATTGGATAAAACTAACGATTGTTCCTATAAGCCCAAGACCCCAAATCGGCGAGTCGGTTTATATGGGACTATATCAAAATGGACCGATATAGCCATCTTCGATTGACTGTGCAGAAAAAGGGTTTGTGCACAATCTTTAGCGCGATGTGCTTCATTATCTGAAGATGGTAGCGTGGATTTACAACAGACAGACAGACAGAAGAAGACAGACAGAAAGACAGACGAAGACGACATCGTTATATGTCTTAGAATTTCTCTGATAGAATAAATACTTTATATAGTCGAGAAATCGTATTTGATGCGTTAAAGGAATGGAAAATTAATTATACCCCGTCACCATTCTATGGCGGTGGTATAAAAAGTTGTTGCTTCCACCCAAGAAACGCAACGGCCCCAAACATAGAACGCATGGCAAAAATTTCCATGAAATTGGTCGAATGTTAAACGTATTCTCCAGACTCTGGCAGCGATTTTTCTTGTTCCAGAACCTCTAAAAGGATGCTCGCAGGGGAAAAATTTGGCTGTCAAATGAAAGAGGATCGCCGAACACTGAGGCATATTTCTGCAGGCAAAACCGAAAGGGTCACTACCAAAAAATGGTATCAAAATCTGGAGGTCCCGTTTATAAATCGTTGTATGCGCGCCCCCCGCATCCACAATTTTCTTTTTTTCCCGACCCTCCTCCCTTCCATTCTATTCACCATCATTCTTTCATTTTTCTTTTCTATTTTTTTTGGCGGTATGTGAAGGCAGACGGTTACAGTGTATATGCGCTATACATCTGACTTACTATCCATGGATGCATGTCTAACAGTGCTTTAAAAATTTATTTGTTTGAATGTCAAGATCAATTTACCAGAGCAATAAGAATCTTTTGTTCAACTCATTGCCAATCAGAAATCAGACATTAGAATCGAATGAGAAACTAGGGGAAGCACATAAAAGAAAAATGTTAATTGGAGTGTTTAGTTAAATTCCGTTAAATTTCCCCAACACGAAGAAACTGAAAAATATTTATCCAAACCGCTCCAACATTTCGCATTTCCGCGAAGAAAAAAGACAACAGAAAAATGGCAATCGCTAATATCCAAAAAACCAGTTGGAAATGTGAACATGTACACATTTTTAACATTTCCCCTCTTTTCTACTTCATTTCTTCGTGAAGTTGTTACTCATTCCACCCTGTTTGGTCATCTTGTACTTATGAAGAAGAAACGATGTTAAAAGACCAAAAAAATTAAATTTGCCGGTTACACAAATAACCACGAAATACGATCTGCTAGTTACAGTTATTTAATTTGTAATAATAACTAAATGCGGCGGCATTAAAAAAAAACTAATATTTCAATGATTATGTCTTACCTTTTATAAAATTTGGTTGTGTATTTATAAGATTTTTTACTTAGACAATTTAACTGAAATCTCTCAGCGTTTGACTACCACTCCGTTGACTACCACTCGACAATTTAACTAAAATCTCTCAGCGTCTCGGCTAGTGTTGGGAAAGTAGGGAGTATTTGATTACAAGATTACAAGGCGGTCAAACAAAAATTGACGCCTTTCAAAGTATATCATTGTTGGTCCACGGATAAACACGATTTGTGTAGGATGTTCTAGTTTGATTTTGATTTAAAGTTATAATTTTATAAATATGAAAGATTTTTCGGGGTTCTATCTCACCAATGTTTCTACATACATTTTTGCATTAATAGAAAGAGAATCGAGTGTTGGAGTTAAGTAGCCAAGTTACATATTTGCATTGACCGGTCTATCATAGCCAGTTTGTTTATTTTTCGATGGAGAAGTGTCACCTTTCCACAATTTTATAGCGTATACTATGTTCTTCAGAACTTTTATTTTCGTGTTTATTTAAATAATTATAACTCAAGCTGGTTTTGCGCTTTGGCGTTCACAAAATAAAATGGCTCTTCTTTCAGAAGCTGTGATGGCAAGCAACTTCTTCATGTCCTTTGCTCCCCACTTTTTGAACTATGCTTCCCCATCACAGTTCGCGGATTGGTTTGTTGGTGCATTTACGGTCTGTTTGGTAGCGTATGAGGATGAAAGAATGGAACTTTGAATGCTGGAAGAATCAAACATTCGTATTGGTACGCCGTTGGACTGGAGAAGGTTCCCTGCCAGCATTTCAAAAGGTCTCCATCACCTCATCGCTACCACCGACTGCGTAGTGACACGCAGCAAATCGCCACTGTGGATCAGGTATCACTATTCGCATGACAAGTATTTTGCCATCACCTAGGGCGTGTTTTGCTGTTGGCCTGATAGGCAGCTCTTCGTATGAACAATCGTTCACTGGTGTTCTATCCAGAACAACTATCCAGTGCAGCGCACAGAGCCCCAATTATATGCGATCTGTCTAGTGTGCAAAAAATGAGTTGGGCACACTAAAGTTAACTCTCGGAAACGAAACGCAGCATTTCTCACGGTAATGTCACAGTACAGAGAAGAAGCGAACATGTGGAAAAATTTGTTAAAGGTAAAACGTAAAACAAATACTATTTGTGGAATTTTTGACGTTAAGGTGAGGTACTTAAGTCTCGATCTTAAGCGCGCGTAAGGCATTTCGTCGTTTTTTCACGATTAACCTTTCTTATAACCCATTTTAAGGGAATACAAACTTTGGAAATTTTGCTTGGGGTGCATGTCGGGTAGTGTTCACATTTTTATGCCCTTTTTTGCCTGATTTTAGTTTTTCAACTTAGCAAATAAACTCGAAGCTTAGAACTCACTTTCTCTTCCTGCGTTGAGTGTAGTGCATTTCCGACGGCCTGAGATTCAGTAGATGTCACTTTGCGCTACGGCTTCGCCCGCCTTTCTTAAAACCCTGCCACACTGGGGACCGCGTTTAGTGCGATACGTTTTGCACAACACCCAGAAGAGGACGAAACCATTTAGTTATTATTTGATGTAGGGAGGCATGGTATTGAAAATGAGCATATACTCGTAACCACTTTTGATACGTATACTCCATATATACAGGACCACCAGAGCCTCTGGGGAGGGAACAAACAGTTATCGTTCGGTGAAATTTGGTACTCTGGTTGTAAGTGATAAGGTCTATAACAAATGCCCAAATTGGGTCTGATATCGGTCATAATTGCGGACCGCGGCTCGCGTATAAGCCCTCATATCAAACGACCCAAGAGTTTGACCCCAGGGCGTTAGTATAGTTGCTCTGCTACCAGAAGCCATTTTTGCAAAGAATTTGTCGCAAACATCGGTGCTTTAAGCTTAGAATTAGGTAGCCAATGGGCCAAGTTCACACAAACAGGTTGTTGTCCATATCGCCGCGAAAGATGATAATCTGACGAAATCTGGGTAGATTTCTCTAAAGAATTTTTTGGTTAGAAGTCGCTTGGATGGCTTAGCCGAAGGCATATGGAAGTCCAGGTCAAAGTCATGCGCAATCAGGTGACTGAATACTCGACATCATCTTTGCAGAAGCTTGTTGTTTTACGTTTACGTAGATTTGTTTACCATTCTTTGTGTGTTACAGTTAGCGTATGTATTTTTGGCGCATGATTGACGGAGGCTAAGGCAAATCAAATGTTGAGAATGTTGGATTGCCGGTGAGACTGAAGACGGAACTTATGGTTTCGGTGTACGAATTTCGGAAGGCATTAAGGAAGATTTAAGTGTGGCGAATGATCGATGGATCCCTATGAAGTTCAGAGGTGTTATGGAAGGAAGGTCCACGCATATGTCCTGACGGAGTGGATGGTCAGAAGTTGGTTTTCTGGGGCGTCGCCACAACGGGTGTTATAAAAATAAGAAGCTGATTGAAGTAAGTGTTAAACCACCAAGTAAACAAAAAGCGGTTTTCTTCATTAGGAAGCGCGGGTAAAACCTTATGGTTGCGATCTTGGAGATGGCTGCCAATCCTCGAGAAAGAGAAATTGAAGATGCAAATACAACAGAGCACAGCACTCGCAGCCGATTTATTTTTAAAGACAAGTTCCCGTATTACGGGCGGAGGAGTGGTAAGAGATTGCTCGTTGACGCACCAGCCCAAGGGTGGTAAGCTGGCGCGTTCGTAAAATTGAGATAAGTTTGCGAGTACGTCTGGTGACTCTGGACGCGTCTACCCATCAGCATGATAGACGCAAGCTATGGTGAAGAATTAAAGCGGACATCTTTCTCATTTACGGAGATGCGGGGTTTTGTCCGAGTCACATGTGTCTAGTTCCCGAGGTATTGCGAGACAGGGCGATCAAAATAAAGACCAGATCCGATCTGTGCCGACTGCGCGGGGAGTCCAAACAGAAGAAGCTGTGCGCTCTTTCAATGCATTCGGTGTGGGAATCGCGCACGAGATTGTCTGGAGTTTTAAAGGGCATGTGAGAGACTGGGTGTAAAGTAAGGTAAAAACTCAAAAATGTGTCACATATTATCGCCAGAAGGAATAGATTAAGGTGCAGACAATGGGTTATGTCCTTTACCGTTTTATTGGACAAATCTGGCACGGAAACAAATAAGAATTGAATTGAGTGCAGAATGACTGATACACTATCGTTAAACGATAACATATATAATAATTTTTATGATGTTGTTTGATGTATATTTTTAGGCAGTGGATTCAACGCTTTGCTCTGAAAACGTTTGACCTCCGAGAATATTCCTCAAAAATTTCATAATTTTCAGATTGAATTTTAACATTTTTCTTTACAATAATTTGAATAATTTGTGCCATTTTATGAATTCTTAAGACAGTTTTTTTAACAATTTGAAACAAAAAAACTACATTACCATTAAAAATATGACATTTAAAACATGTTAGTAAACAAATGAATTGAAAAGACATTCCTGTGTAGTACAAATGAAGACATTCATTGGAGTACATCTGTCTGGAAGTCTTTTAAGTTGTTTTCTTGGAAGAGACTTCCAAAATTTTTTGATGGGGTACTCTGCACTTCTTGCCACATAGGATCAGCACCACTGCAATTTTATGAGAAATAGGGCAATGCCTCATTGCAAACGGATCCAGTATTCTGTTTCTTGGTGTATATCAATTTGCAACCGAATCGTTCGTGTTCTCTCAACTTCATCCTAGGGCTCTGTACTATCGCTGTTCCATAAAGTCGTCGAGTCCTGGTCTGAATCGAACAGTATCTGCGCTGTTGAGCATTTGCGCACGTAGGCGATATCGCCGTCCCCTCAGCAAATAATGCTGTTGGTAATTAGCAAGTAACCACAGGGTTTGCCCCGTAATATAGTGTAATATGTCCTTAATGCAGAATCCTCCTGTTATGTGAGTGTGCATGTTTGTATATTCGTAATTGTAGCAATTGTGAATATATCATCATATCCAAATAAAGATTACTACAAACGTAACCAACAGAATACAAAATGCATAATATCTCCTAAACTCTGAACCTGTCCGACACTTCCGCAATGTGTCTCATGCTCAACACTGATGACAGTTCGTGTATGAGCGGAAATTCTCTGCCTCATTTGTTGTGTTCTTGATGATGTCTGCTAGCATATATTTAAATTTCAAATGCTGTTCTTTATTCTACAATTTGTTGGCTGAACAAACAACACTCACGATACACAAAAATGTCAACCTTAAGTCATCTGCATTTTAGTCTTGACATTATTAATTATTTTCATGGGGGTACACACGTTTTTCTCGTGAACTTTACTTTAATTAATATTGCCTATCATTTCCACAGCAAAGGAAGTGAGATTAACAACATTTAGAATGACACGTTTCGGCAGCTTGTTGGGCAGGGCGAAATCATTTGTTGAGCCTTAACAAGAATGGAGTATATAGAAAATGAGGGATGTACATACACGCGGACATTTCGTGATTTGCATGCCAGTGGGGCTGGGTACACAAAGCCTATCACTTAAATCCAATAATTTAAAAGCTAATTTACAATCTTCTTGTAACAAGTAAAAGGCCTAGACTAAGGATCAACTTTTCGCAGCGAAAAAAAACTGTTCATACGTCCTATAAAAAGACGTTAGCGCGCTGAATTAAAATGCGAAATCTTTGTTTTTGAGGCAATTTCAGAACATATTTATAACAACCTGGATTTTGCAGCACGAAAGAAATAGGCAGGGGCATATTTATTTCGCATAAAATAGTTAACAAATCCATTTGGTTTTTGGGAGCCTATGTTACGAGTAAGATTTGAAGATATTCGTTTGTCGCAAAAGCGAAGCCTTGTTGAACTAAGCATAGACGGAAAAGTCATTTATATTTATCGGTTTTTATATAAAATAAAAATACGAAAGTGATTATTGTTTTCGTTAATTATGTTAATTGAGAAAGAGAAAATATGTTTGGGGTGGTTGAATTAAAGCCCTTCAGACGACAATTTGAAGAGGCTTCGATATAATCATCGTATTGATTATGGTTATTCTTTAATGAACTAAATGTACGCACATTTTTATTTATTTTTTTTTTATTTTTTGAATTACGTCATGTACCACAGGCAAGAGGGCTAATTGGGAACAATATCAGTATTATAAGTCCATGTATCTTATTCAGGAGACAAATTTAATGGTGTAAAAAGAGGAGAGCAGCAGGAGTGCAAGAAAAGATGTAGCGATATAATAAAAGTTGATATGTATATTCTAATTTTAGAAATGGCGCGGTTCAACAAAGGGCTTAGTGGAGGCGGAGTCTGAAAGATTTTTTGCTGGCCGGGAAGTATCAAATTTTTGCTCGACCCGACTCCGGCTAAACTCAATTTTTTAAAACGCTTCATATTTTTTGTAGGTTAAACCACGGTTTGTCACGAAAATTAGTTCATTTGCGTTATTTCCATTCGAGCAATTGTACGGGCTACAACTGAAAATGAAAATCGAACTTTCCAAATTACGGAGATCATTTTATTGTTTCGTAGAATGGTCTAAGCAGATGCCGAATCGTCCATTTTATGTCCCATATAATTGGATTTGATGAATTGACAGAAACTTTCAAAGTGTTATTAGAAATTTGTCAATTCTTGATAACTTTTGATAAAAAAATTCGTTTCAATATTTCAAATGAAGGTATCCTAATGGGCATTAAAATGGTTCTGTCTCTCCCCATGGCGGGTGAGTACAGTTGTCTATGGAATCAGTCCAAATGATTCTCCGTACTTGAAGTTGATTTGTTTGTGGCAGTGTGGGCCGTAACATTGCCTCGAATGATAAACGCAGATGAGACGTATGTGTCCGTCGCCGTCGCAAACGCGCGTGTTTGCTTGCAAAGTATGAAGCGTTTTAAAAATTTTGCGTGAGCCGAGCGTCGAGCACGATTTGTGTACTCCGCTCCAGCAAAATCTTCAGACTCCCGCCTATGGTGCGCGAGAGCGCCCTTGTTTGAACCAGCGCCAGTTTTCTATGTTATACAGATATCAACATTTTTCAATTAGTATGTGATCTTTCTTTCTTGGCAGTTTGCTGCTTCCTTACTTGACAGGGTGTGTAGAATTGTTTCGTGAAATATGGACTAGAGTAAGTTACTTGTATTCGTTTCCAAATGTGAGACTTTTGACCCTTTACGACTTTGAGCGTTAATTCTCATAAAAAAATCAAAATAAAAAATGTTGCTAATGTTAAGTTTCATTAAAGGAATAAGACCAATTAGATCCATGGACATATCTATGAGTAAGCTCTGTGCGAGCGTTCCGGTTGAGAGCTGTTAAGATGCAGCACCCCATATTTCGTTTCTCATGTTATGATATTGCACGAAAAGCCAGGTAGTGCGGTATGTCATTTGTTCACGCTTTTTATTAAACGCGCCGTGAAAATAGACGAGTAACGTGCCTGTCGGCGTCCGCTTAGGCCTTATGACTTGTGGATCGTTGTCTCGCGGCGAAGGAACGGCAATATCTTCATCTATGTCCGTAAATAGGGCTCAAACCCATGGATTTTTAACTCCTATTTATTGGCGAAATTAATATGCCTTGCCTATATTTTTTCGTTTTGCCGAAAAATCCAGGTCTGACGAAATCACTTGTGGGTTCTGAAAATGCTCAAAACACAAAGATTTTCGCATTATTTCAGAGCTAAAGCGTTTTTTATGGAGCTATAACAGTTTTTTTCGTTGCGAGAACCGGATCTTAGTACTAGGCTTTACTTGTTAAAGAAAGATTGTAAAAGCTTTTAATATTTTGGACTTAGTGAGTAGGGGCGTTTGTTATAGCGCATGCATGGCAAATACACGAATGTCTGCGTTTATTGTAATTCCCTTCTTTTCGTGATATGTATCCATTCTTTTTGAGGCAGCAATGATTTCTCAACTCTGGCCCAAAGCATGAGCGAACGTGGTTCTTAATTGTTGTATTACCTTTTTGGTGTTGACTGCAAAGGCATATTAATAAAGGTAAGGCCAGTTCACGAGCAATAACGGTGTGTACCCCCCATGATAATCTCTATAATGCAAGACTAATGGCAGGATGGCTTAAGTTGACAATTTCGTTGTAGTGTGTAGTGTTGTTTTTCCGCCAACAATTGTTTATACCAAGGAAGACAAGTCATGTTGAATTTAAGATATCATTGCCTCAGGCAGACTCAATACAAAACAACAAACAAAAAACTGCGGCCGAAATTTTCCCGCTCAACATAAGCGACCTTTTTGTCTCAGTGAAATTTGGTCCGGGGAACAATGGCGTAGGTGTGGGAATGACATGTAAACAAGTTGGAGGAATAATTATGAAAGCTTCTTGTGTTATTCATTTAGGTTCCGTATTTTATTGATAATCTTTATTTGGATCTATGAATGGGCATTATTCACATTTGCTCCCATTTCCGATTGATTTACACAACATTCATCTCAACTTTAACAAGGAGGATATGTTGAAGGACATATTCAATAATATTGACAAGTTGTTTCTTCCTAATTAAACACAGAAAATTATCGCTTTCATGGCCATGGACGGCGTTTGGCCCTTCGTGCAAAATTTGAACAAACAGCGCAGTACGACGTTTTCGTCTTCAGCCAAGGGAAGGTCTGAAACTTTGGAACGATTAGGCACAGAGCTGTAGGTTAGGACTGGAAACACGACGATTCGGTTGCAGGTTGGTATTACACCAGAAACAGGATTTATGGATTCGTTTGCATGGGCATTGCGCTGTATTTCATAAGAAATTATTTTTGCTGATCCTATGTGGCAAAGTGCAGAGTTACCCATCCAAAAAAATTTTGGAAGTTCTTCCCAAAGGCCACACTTTAAAGGAAACTGCCAAAAGATGTTGACTACCCAATGGATTGTTCTTCAATTTTAAACCTACACAGGGAAGTTCTTTTTCAATTTCAATTTTTTATAACATGTTCTTATCATATCTTTAATTTGGTAATTTGTTAACATTTTTCTTTCAAATTGGTTAATAAAAAACTTTTTAGGATTCATAAATATGGTTACAGATTCTATTTAAATTTTGTGCGAAAATGATGGTAAAGGTTCTCAGATCTTTTGATAAAAGTTTTATGAATTTTTTGAGCAAATACGTTTGAGGTTCAAACGGTTTTCAGGCCAAGGCGTTAGGAATCCATTAAAATTCAAAAGAAAATCATAAAATATTTATTATTTATCTTTACGATATGTGATGAGGTATGGCTCAATGTCAGATTTCTATTCTGTTTGCCGTTGCAGATTTGCCAACTTAAATAGTTATATAGGACATTAACATTGTCTTGGCACTTCAATCGTATTCTTTGGCTCCAGTAGATATGGGAGCACACTTTTGACGTTTGTACCTACTTGTAACCAGAGTTCTTCAATGTACAGTTACAATGCAGATCATCTTATTCGCGCCGATTATTCCACCGACTTGATGAAAGGCACAAGTTCTTTTTTTGGGACTCCGCCAATCGACAAATCGATCTGTGTCTTTATGTTGGAATTGGCCCTGTTTCTCGGCAAATACCTCGGTGATATACTACACAATTGATCTTCCTGGATCCCAACCACGCGCGTTGCTAAATGAGAAAAGGAGTGTCCGCTTATTAGATTCTTGCATAGGCTTGCGTTATACTTGACATGGTGTACCTCAATACCGCGAGCTATAATATTGAATTTAGAAGACCCAGCTGACCGACCCTTGGGCTGTTGCACGAGGGCAATCATTTACAGGTGCTCCGCCCTAAATTCAGATTGTTTTCTAAACGATAATGTGGTCGGCGGGTGTGTTTTTTGTATTTTGCATCCTTCATTTTCCTGCTTTTCTGGGGATTGCAGCCCATTTGCCAAAGATGACATCAAGGTTTTAACCGGTTCCTAGAGAGAAGTTTCTTGTTATTGGTGGTTACATTATCTATACTTATTTTATACGCGTTGGATTCCATGAAACCATTGATCCATCTCAGTGAGACATATATGGACTTTTGTCCAATATAACTCTTTGAACCTCGTCCATAGGGATTGCCCATGTTTATTCTATTGCATCCTCTTAGATTCCTTAATGGCCTCATTTCGTACACTCGGACCATAGTGTGTTCAGTTAGCAGATACTTCTTCAAGGGCATTTATTTGGCCTATTGCCTCCGTACATATGGCAGTATATATGTAAACAAAGAATTGTAAACAGAATCTACTAAACCGTAAAACAAGAGCCTTTGACAGTGAATGTCGATATTGTCACCTGATTTGCATCGACTGTACCTGGGATGTACATTAATGTCCGTTCGGTAAGGCATTTGCAAGTTCGTAACCCAAAAATTCTTCTTATATGAAATTACAGATTTCGTAGATTATTTCTTGGCATATTGGAACCAAATGGTGGTGACTAGGGCCATGGCTTATTTATACTAGACGACGATGGGACCACATTTTTGGGTAATGATCGGAGAGACAATCATACGTGAAACTCCTGGGTAGCCATATCTTCGGGGATCCGGTTTACTATCTGACAGGGCTATACTATACATTATTGGACCGATATGCGGGAGCCGCAATTGGGCATGTTTGTATAGACCTATACTGTAGCAGCCACGTACCAAAATATTCAACCGGAAATCGGATAATTTTTTTCCTCCCAGAGGGTTCTGGTCGGTTCCGATTTATATGGAGGGTATACCTAAAAGGTGGTAACGATATAGCCCATTTTCGAAATGCACCATCCGTCCCTACATCAATGAATAAACTAAATGTTTCGTTCTTGGTGTGTGGCAAACGCTATGCACTAACTGGTCCCAGTGTGGACAGGGGGGTTTAAAAGTGGGGCGGAGTCGTAGCCTGGCAAGGGTGAACTTACTGTTCAGGGCGTTCGAATTACTGACACCACTCCACAGGAGTAAAGTGGAGTTTACAGTCGACGTTTATGTTCTAAAGTGGAATGACTAAATCAGCAAAAAGGGCATAAAATTATCATTGAGATAACCCCAAGCAATTTTCACAAGTTTGTATTCTTAAAATTGATTATTAGAGGGAAAGTCAAGTCGTTGAAAAAACGGGACAAGTTTAGCGGGCTAAATCGACTAATACTCACCATCTAAACTCCCAAATCCAAACAAATTTAGTATTTGTTACTTTCTTTTGTACATTCCATGTTCGTGTCTTCTCTGTTATGTTGGACATTCCTTTTGAGATGTGTTTCTTTCCGACGTATTACTTTAGTTGCCAATCATATCTTTGGGGACAACTAAAATTTGCATATAATGGTGGCTCTGGTGCGACTTGCAGCTCGATAGTTGTTCTGGAGTAGAACACAGTCGCAACGATTTTTCACTAGAAAAAGTTGCTATCAGTGCAAAGAAGAAACACAGCCGCTAAGTGATGGCAAAGACACAAATCATTTCTAGCGAAATAGTGATACTACCTCCACAGTTTGGGCGATTGTTGCAGTGCATTATACGTCTAGTGGTAGCCGGATGAGGATGAAGATGGAACTTATTGAAATGCTGGCGGAACTTCTCAGTCACAGGTGTTCCCCATATGAAAATGTTTGATTCCTTGGCCAAGCATTCAAAGTTTCATTCATCCTACGCTTACCACAGACTCGTTAATGGTCACACAATCCATCGGCGAACTGTGATGGGGGAGCAGCATAATCAAAAAATACACCAAATGTACGATGAAAGTTGGTTGCGCCGATCAACTACTGTAAGAAGCCAGTTTTAATTTTTTAGTGAAACGCCGAAGCGCAAGCCAGCTTTTTGATAATTTATTTTAAAATAAAAGGGAAAATAACAGTTCTGAACAACATCAATTATTACGCTTAAGAATTTGGTGAAAGGTACACTGTTCTCCATTCACGAAAATAGAACCAAAACTGGCTGATAGACGCTGCAATATCGTAACTTTGCTGACTTGAAACTCGACATCATTCTTTTTATTTAATGCGATGAAATTATTGTTAGAATGTGGTTGACGAGTCACACCGAAATTTTATTATATTATAAAGGAACATTATAAATTTAATCAAATCATTAAACAGTCTACATCAATCGTGTGTTACGTGTGGACCCAGCAATTGATTCCTTCACCAATTACCTAAAATGCATTCTTTCTGATAGTCTTGCAGGGGGGTTCTTATTGGCGGTCCTTCGAAATTGATCTAAATAGCCCTAATAATTGCCAGTTGTGATGGAGAAACTTTTTCGTACAGTTAACTTGCGGCTAGGTACAACTGTCTCAGATACATGTCCGGCGCTTTTCCGGCAGTTGTTTGGAGTGTCGTATGATGATTTGTTTCCGAACGTGAAAGTAGAGAGAACAATATACAGCAGAGCAACAAAACCCAATTAAATACAAAAAAAGATAAGACAAAGATATAATAAGCAGTAAATAATTACAAGATAATACAAATAATATTACAGGAAACAAAACAAAAGTAGATCAAACGTGTCAGAGAAAAAAATAACCAATAAATAAAATTGTAGAGAACAAAATAATATAAAATAATAAAAGAACCAAGAAAAAGGCAAATAAAAAATCAGAATACTAGCATGAATCAAATGATATAAAATAAGGGAATAAAACAACGATAAAAACAAACAAAGAAATCTGTAAAAACCGATAATTAAATATAAAAAGATCAATCCACAACTGAACAAAAAGATAATTATACAGATCAAACAAACAACATAGTAAAAGAATACTAAACAATATCACAGATACAACAGACAAAAAACATAAAACAATAAGAAATAGAATACATGATATAAAAAAAACAAAGCGCAAAAAACATTATAAAAAAAAAATAATAATGTCAAGAAAAATATGATAGAAGAACAAATATAGACACTAGAAAAAAAAATGAAAAAAGGGCTAAAAAAAAACTATTAAATAAAACAAAACAAAATAAAAGCACACAAAAATATATAATAAAAAATAGAGAATTAATATTTTTTCAGGGAAAAAAAAAAAAGGTCCAACGAGAGTGTTGATTCAAAAAATAAAAAAAAAAAATATATATCAAAAAGAGATTTTCGGAAAAACAGGATTTATCCCGAAGAGCAGAACCATAATCAATAAAAAAAAGAAAATAAATAGGAATCAACAAGAATCGACTAGAATAGGAAAAAAACTGCAAAAAACGTAAAAATTAAATAGATATAAAACAATAAGAAAAATTTAATAATAAAACATATAAAAAATAAAACAATAAAAAAAAAGCTCGAACATATAGACAATAAAGATAATTATAGTATTTAATAATAGGTACAGTAAATAGAAAAAGATGAAAAAATAATTATATAGAAAAACACTATAAATGAAAATGTCAATGAATAAATATACTAAAAGCAATACAGAATAAAAAAACATAATAAACCAGAAATAAACAGACAAAATATACTAAAATAGACAAATATATACAAACCATATGGTAAAAAGCGAGGGAGATAAATCAATAGTTCAAAAAAAAAGTATAAATAAAAATTAACGCAAAGAAGAGATATAAAATAAACATAAAAGTAAAGATATAAAAAAAGTAAAAATATAAATAATAGCAAAATATATAATAAAAAAAATATGTAAGGTAACAAATAATAACCATACATTAAAAGAGGAACAATAAATACATAAAGAAAATAAACAACGATAAATTATCAGCAAAACAAAATGTAATAAAAATAAAACCTAAACATAATAAAAAAAAAAAAAAAAATAAAAAAAAACATATAGAGATCAGATAACATAAAAAAGTAATTAGATATAGGTAAAGACGAAAAAAGTATACAACCACAATAAAAAAAATCATATAAGTTTCCGCAAGTTAGAAAAAAAAACAAAACAAAAATGAAAAATAGTGATATAAAACAATAATAAATTTATAAAGAAGTGGAAAAAAAAAAAAAAAAAAAAACGCCACCGTGTCTTTCGGCGACTCTTCTTTGCGTCACGCTCATCTGTGGTCCAACCCACGCTGGTCGACTCTCCGAGGAACATTCGCCAGCCTGTCACGAACGGTACGTCGGACTTGTACACTACCCCTACCATGACCGACTCAAGTTGCTCGGACTTTACACACACCGACCGCACATGGACAAGAATCAAAATAATGAGTTCGAAATAAGAAGGAAGCAGGCGAGAGTGTATTTTGCAAGTTACAGTCTATGGGAATTTAAAAATAATCGTTCATACCACGTGCTGCATTTGCTTATGTTTTTTGGAACACTCCAGCGTTAATTCTTGTGAGGTTCCATCATTGCTTAACTCGTACCGCCGCTCACTCACATGTTCGTTGAAGTGCTCATGCTTGTTTAGTGAACACTCAACTTGCTAGTGCCTCCTTACTTTGTCTAAATCTCACTGTCGCTTGCTGTTTCACTCTCAGCTTCCCGAGGGCCCGCCCGTGACAAATGGACGACGAACGACTCGTGGTTACACAAGTATAACTGGGTCACCCAAATAAACCGCTTTATGATTTTGTTCTTAACATTTGGATTTGTTATAGGATTTGATATCTATACTAATTTATTATATTCTACCATATACAGTAGGGAGCAGTAGATGATTCAGGGTTGCTCGTCTTCATTCAATGGAGATACATTCCTGTTAGTTTTTCAATCATATCAGATTACATTTGTTAAAGGTACATTAATCAGATCCATGTTTTGTGGTTAGGGCTACAGCCCATCTCATCCGACAAAATCAAGTTTCGTAATAAATTTATTTCCTTCATTCACCATTGCACAATGGGGGCCGCGCTGGTCATGGAAACATACTTGAACCACGCGCGTAGCGTCAGGTTTTCAACTGCGAACAAAAGCGCAACCCGCCAGTAGCACACAATCTGAAGAAAAGATTTCCGCTAGTTTTTTCGCAGTGGTTTTGGGTTCTTTGTATGAGTTTCAACGCGCAACCGGTTAACGGCGATCCCGAACAGTGCACCGGCCCGGCGGGCCGCCGAGTTACCGGCGCTTCTTGGCGGCCGAAATACAGACGTGGAAACCTCTGTTGTATTGGAGAATTTTGCAAGCCACACATAGTTGTATTATAGAAACACTCGATTTTCCGCACCGAACCAACACATCCAGAACCCAGCGTATATTTTTTTCGCGATAAATTCAGTTAGACCGGTACTCCTCTGGGGTTCTCGGGACGGACCCTAGTTTGCGGCGACTATGGAGTGAAGCACCGCCGTATCTTCCGTTTTTCGCGAAACGAACTTAGTAGCTGATGCAGGTCAACATCATTGCCAACTGTTAGCACAGATACTATTCCGCTACTGGTTTTGCAACAACTCACCTGTAACGTTGTGTACAAATAACTAACACCATAGCATCAGAGCGGTAGGCGGAACATTCATTTATCGTGCCTGAGTTTCTAGGGTATGGGAAAGCCCCAAGATTCCGCGACGGTAATACCGTTGAACGGTAGGCGGGTGTCGGCTAAATAACAATTATCTCAATCCGTTGCCGAAAAAACTGTTAGTGCAGTCGTTGCCATCGCTTATAAATTTTTTTACTCACCACTAGGAATTGCTGTTGGCACTGACACGTGATGAGATTATTTTTATCTTGAAATAAAAATCAAAAATAATCCAACCATTGTATTGTTTTATTTCAACTTCATTGTTTTTGGAATATGTTGCAAGGAGCGTGCTATATTGACAGAGCAAAAACGCTTAGGAAACTGTGTAAAAAAGGGAATTATTCGCCTAAGCTTATTGTATTTTGCCCGTTCGCGGCAAAAAGGTTTCGGGCCTACGCCTGTCCTATGGTTATATTACACGATAATGGTGTTTTCTTTCTGAAAAAAGGCCTGCCGTCATTTTGCACGAGTCGCATTTTTTTAAAATTGTTTACCAGCAACCTTGAAAAAAATGCTACATTTCAGCGGGCAGAAAGAATTCAAACAAGAAGGAAACAGGAGCAATCGCAGCACTCTCGTTTGTTGGGCGAGGTGCTGAAAAATGCCGCGTAAGTTATGCGTCTATGCTGTGGGACTTTTTTGCACAAACAGAGATTCGTATCCTTTTCGCACTTTGCGGTGTTTTTTTAGAAAGAGAACTAAAAGGTATGATTTTCCGGCAAAATGCAAGAAGAAGTGCGCATGTTTTTACAGAGAAAAGAAAACGCCGTAAGTAAGCAGGAAGATTTTCTTGGTTGTTGTATTTTCTCTAAAGCTGAGACTATGTTCAGTTTCAATGAAGATCTGCTTGGTGTGTTCGAGCACGGTTACCTTTTCTGTAATAATTAATTTGAAATATAAAAAGTATTTGCAATCAATTCCTTTGGATTTTTCCATCCCATGTATTTGGCAAGACTTGATTAAAAATATCTAATCGTCTTATAAATGACTATTTGTTTTAACTTCATGTGGCTATTCGAGTTGGCCTTGTTGTCTCGTTTAAGAGCAGCAAGTGGTTTGGTTTCTTGGATTAAACATAAACATTACTACTCGTTACTTTGATAAAAAAAAAAAAAAACGACATTTTATCTATTTTTTTAATAATATTTTCTTGTTTGTAAACATTTAAGAAGAAGTATTATCATATAATATATAGTTTGGTGCTTTTTGAATTTCGGGAGTTGACCATCCCTCGACAAGACGGGCACCCCTAAATACAACG
>PGFW01022531.1:0-11561 GCA_003123925.1 Haematobia irritans
GAAAGGAAAAGGAAAAAGAGGATTAAATTTTAGGAACAATCGGACTAAAAACTGCGGAGCTGTACTTTGCACACAAAAATAACATCAACAGACAGAACAGACAGGACAGACGGACAGACGTGACAGACGGACATTCGCTAAATCGATTCAGAATTTAATTCTAAGACGATCGTATCCTATACTAAACGATGGCCTCAGACTTTCTTCTGGCGTTACACACAAATGCAGCAAACTTATTAATCAGGGTTGGGTTGTCACAAAACTGTGACCTTTTGCGACAATACATTTGCGACGGTATATTACGTATGTCGCAAAAAAAGTCGCAAACCTACTGTAGAAGAACCAAATTTTGAATAGAAGAAATCCTGAACATTTGTTAATTTCAGCTCTGACAGGTATTCGCTTGAGTTTCTGCAGAAATTTGAGAAAGTCAAGCCTATTTTCTTAGGTGGTATCGAATATTCCCGTTTGGTGAGTGTGCAAAATCTTGGGGTTATATTGGACAGGAGAACCTGAACTTAAAGCAGCTAAAAAAAGGACGAGAAAATCCACGGTTACCCTGTTACAGTGTCAAAAGGCAATAGGAAAGATGTGGGGACTAAAACCGAAAGAATTGTGAACAATTCCTAAGAATTGAAACTTCTTTCGCCCATACCATCGTCTTGGGATTTTATCATCGAAATTCGCTGCCAGCTGACGCGCTTTAACAGTATTCTTAGTTTGGCGACTTTTTGTTACTTTTTTCTACAATTTACGAGACGTGTCATGTGACAGGCGTTTACGACGTTTACACAACTTTGCGACAGTCGTAAACCTAAAAAGTTTGATACAGACCATCTCTGCTTATAAATACCTTGTAACCACAGTAGTGGTGAAGGGTATAAAAACAGTGTAAATTACAGTGAGCACAAAAAAAGAGTTGTACACCAATATGAAGTAAATTGTGAAACGATATGGAAAATAGGAAGCAGTTCATTAAACCAACAATGAAATGAAAGAGATATGGCCTGAATTTATTCTGATAATTGGTTGATAGTTTTTGCTGCAAGTAAGAGGAATGCTGATGAGGAATGTGGTGAATCCGAACGTGCGTCCATCCAACATCTTGCAGTCTATAGGCTTATGCCAATAAATTTGACAAACATTCTCCTTTTCCTCTGTTGGTTAAGCTACACTTGTAGTTAGTCAATGCATGTTTTTAACTGAAATCAAAAAACAACAACAAAATCTTAAGAGAGCTTAGAGAACAAAACCAACAATAACAAAACAAAACTAATTTTTATGTTGTGTAATATAAATAAAATTCAAAGTTATGGTGACTAAAAACTTTGTACCGATAAATATCCTGGGGGCTACAATTTTTCTGGGGGAATACGTGCTAACCTTGAACTAAATTGTACTCCAAATTTTGAGATTAAAGTAATGGAATTTTTCTGACATTTTTGCATTTTAATTACCATTTACGAAATGCATCATTCTCGATTAGCGAAAATGAACTAAAAATAAAGAAAAAATCTAAAGGGTCATATCATTACCGTTCTAACCACGCTCCTACTCTTTTATTTCTCACATTCCAACTATTTTTGAGAAGTGAAAAACTTCTTCTGCTTTAGTTGCCCAGTAAAAGAATTTGGAATTTATTCCAAAGGAACGACTCTAAAACCTCTTCCAAAAATGCCCCCCAAAGATGTTCTTTATTTTAACGTTTCGCGTTTTTCATGGGTAATTTTGAATTTTTTCAAATGGTTTTTTTTTTCAAATGGGTTAAAAACAGAGTAATAATTAATAAAACACTGCAAATTATTAAAATTTTGTCGAAAAATTATTTACTTGGCAAAATATTACAAAATTATTTAATTCACATCCATCTTAACAAGTCATGCAAATGCAGTGCAACGGCTGTTGAAATGGTGGAATAGTATTTATTTATTCGTGAATAGCCTTGTTACTTTATTCAAGAAAAACTGGCAAATTTTATAAAACCTAGATTTAGAGATGGCTGGATTCCTCGAATTGTTTGTTTTCAGCCAAAGTGTTAGCTTTGGCTTGAAAATAATACCAAAATCTTTCTGTAAAAGTTTTAGATGAATTTACATAAAATGTTTACTTTGACCTTTTCTTATGGATTTTGGTATTTATTTCGAGCCAAAGATGGGACTTCTTTAAAATAAAGATATTTTTCAATAAACTTAAAATTAGGATACAATCTCATTTATCGAATGTTAATTCTGTATTTGCGATATATCCATACAGTTGTACACGTACAAAAAGATCCAAATTATAGTAAGTACTTCAAAATAAAAAAAACTGTTTTCTTAATTCCAGAAAACTTTAAACCAAAGATGTAACATCCTCAAAATAGGTTTAAGCCTACTCTGAAAAAAAAGATATTTACGTGATATTAAAGATTACGCAACCTCAATTTTACGATGCGCAATTTACACACTATTAAGGACAAATTTTAATTAAAAGAAAGTTTATAATCTTTGCTTCAAAATTTTTTTCATTAAATTTGGGACACACAAATCTGCGTCCCTTCGTTAAAGTTGCATGTCCTTAAACTAAGGCAAATTTTCCTTAAAGTAGGGAACACATTTTTGTTTTAGAAATCGTCCTTAAATTAACTGAAATATTGAATCTTTAGATTTCAGATAAAAACGCTTCAAATATAGGCTATGACTTATTTTGAGGATTTAGTATCTTTGTTTTAATTTTTTTTTGGAATTAAGAAAATATTTTTTACTTCGTAGTATCCGTCATAATTCGGATTTTTAAACTGGCATTTGTTTGTACGTGAATAGCTTTATTAATATACCGGAAAATAGAATGAAGATTTGATAAATGAGATCTGTATTTATCCTGATTTGAATTTTATAGATCCTAGATTTAAAGCCCGATAGGTAGAAAAAATTTCCTTATTTTAAAGAGACCGCGTCTTTGGCTCGGAATCAAATACCAAAATTCTTAAAAGAAAGTCAAAATCTTTGGATACAAGTAAACTTTTTTTGTGTGTGTATTTAAAGAAATTTTATCTTAAATCTAAACATTCAATATAACAGTCCGTTTAAAGACGATTTCCTTTAAATCAATAGTAGTTTGCTTCACTTTAACGAAATTGTGCCTTACATCAAAGACTTACGACAGTACTAAAGGGACGCAAAATTATACAATTCGTGAAGCAAAAATTATGAACTTTCTTCCTATTAAAATTTCATTAATTTAAACAAATTGTGTAAATTTCATATTAGCCCAATATATATATCAGCAGTCTCACACAATGTTTTAAACATACGATTAAAGAAATTTGGTATTTTTATTGAAATAATAAAATATTACTAACTAATGCATACAACATGCTTTAAGTTTTGTAAAATAATTTTGAAAACACTGAGTATTTGTAATTTTTAACAAATATTTTTTTAGTTGTGGTTATAAAAAACAAAAAGAAAGATTGCTTGAGTTGTAGGTTTAAAAACTCAGGGGTATGTAAACTTGTGTAAGGACGTGTATATATATTTTTTTTTTGAGTGTTTTCAGTTTTTGTTTATAATAGAAAAGTATCCTCAGCTAGGGCAAATTTCAAATATCCTAGTCATTATAGTGTTGTAAAGGAATAAATAAGCTTCCGGATATCTTATTCTGAAATAATTCAAGTGAACCTGGTGACTGTGGTTAGTCGGGACCATCGGTGGTCGTTCGCTTCATTGCCATTCCATCATGGTGGGATACCATTTTTCATTTCATATTCCTGCCTGTTTGAAAGTGATTGGAATGCCTAGCGGTTTGACGCGGAGTTGTGATGCGTTTCCCTGTTTTTTTCTTTCTTAATATGGGCCGTATTTGTATAGACAAAAATGAATTTGTTTTCATTTATGTTGTTTTTGTTATATTTTCTACTTCGCCAAAATAATAATGTTCTTTAATGAGATTTCCATAAGTCATTCCGTGTCGGGAGGAGAAGAAACCAAGTCAACGACAGCTCTCAAACAAATGCTTGCTTCTGCGAATGCTATCATCAATTAAAATTTTATGTTAAATTGTATATGTAATGTCTGTGGCTGTACCCGAAAGACAAAACAAAAAAAAAGGGAAAACAACAAATGGATTTTTAACGGCATGTTAAGAAAGTCTCAATTTCACAAAGGAATGTTTAGGTAGTTTAGTATTACTAAAAAAATACTATAAAGAAGCATGTGGATCGGTGCTACCTATTTAATACCAAAATTAATCGAATATACAGGCACTGAAATTTGTAATTTGTGTAAGGGCTTGAAGCAAATTATTATTGGTCTGTCATTAATTGCTTTGTAGGAATTCATATGCTAGATATAATAATTGTAGTAGTTTATACACTGAAAACAAAATATTTACGAAATATAACAGGTCATCCGTTCCAAAAAATTTACACACTATACAGGAGAAGGCAAATATGATCTTTGATGTGTTTCAAAGACATAAATATTATTTTTGGACGGGGAACATGTTGCATGTTTGACGCAAAAATGTTATTTCAACAAAATTATTTATCTTGATTTCGGCAACCATGTACATGTTTGTCCAAAGAACAATAACGTCCCATTCTACTATGGCGAGAAATTGAAAATTTGCGGCAAAAATTATTTACAAGCAATCTACTATCTCCAAACATTGTTTATCGATATTTCTTATCAAAAATCAAATATTACAACAAAAACGGAGTCAATCCCCTGTATTCAGGAGCGTTTGCTTATAGAGGGGTAAAAATTGTAATTCACATTGAAATGCAATACCATATACTTAAATATGGATGTTAAAGTTATAATTGCTTATTTTTCCTTATAAAGAACTTTGATGTAAATAACACAGCCAAAAAATTTCACGAAAATATGTTTCCAATTAAAGTCTTAATTTGAAGTTTAAAAAATATTCATTAAAAATTCTAATGAATCAAAAATGTTTTAATTGAAATAAAAAATCAATCACACAAATTAACTAGATATCAATTAATTTTTTAATTGGATCAATTAATTTTTTAATTTGATTACTATCTATTTTCTGTGATTTGTTAAGAGCATTTCAATTATAAAAAATTAATTGATCATTAATTTCGTGAATGTGAATCATATTTTTTTTGTGTGTAGTATAAAACCAGTTGTCATTTATTAAATAATAGTTTTATTAATTAGATAACATATATTAACCATAAAAATCACTTTTTTGGCATCTAATTCTAAATTTCCCCGTCGCGTCTGTTGTTTGGTTTTCGCAGGGATTCGCGGTCGCAATTATTAACCGAGTTTTGATATAAAATTGTGTACAAATGTGTTTTCTTGGTAAAAGGACAAACACTAAGAATTTTGGGAAAAAATTGGATTCAAAGTTTAAGATATAATGCCCCATATATATGTATCGCCCGATTTTAGACAAATGAAATCATTACTGCCGGCTATTTTACTTACACCGATTGTCTTAAAATTTATTACAGAAGTATTTTAAATTATATACCATTAAGAAAATGTGGAAAATTTCTTTAATTCGGTAAATAAATGCCATGTAGGTAAACATTGGCGCTTTTTTCTCATGAACAGGGTGCCAATTTCTAAAATTAACTTTCGATTAGTACTTTTTAAGATGTTCTAAAGTAATTCAATTGGGAAAAAACCATCCAATAATTTGTCCATTTTGCAAATTTTGACTTTTTGCCGCTTGGTTTTAACGATTTTCCGCCCATAGTGCAATCCTGTAAAGCTAAAGAAAATTTTTTAATTAAAAAAAATGTAATAAATATTGCTTCAACAATGTTTTTATAAAAATCTTAAGATGAGTATCCCTGAAGAACATTCGAAAATAATTGTATTAAAGTTAAAAATGAACTTAAAATATAGTCACAAACTACTAACTCAAAAAAATACCAATCTATTTCTGCGCTAATTTCATTTCCCGTCACATATATTGAAAGAAATTATCTCTATTTTATAATTATTTTTTAAAAATTATACCTTTCGCCTTGGAGAATCGAATCAGTACCATCGCAATTGTAAGCCAGCACTCTACCACTGGCTACTCGTAAGTGTTATTGTCACCAATAGACAATTACTCCCATTTATAAGTTATATTTATATAGCATAACTTGCGCGCGCCTACGAACTGATTAAACAAACTTTATTTAAAGAAAACATACATCTAAGTTGGCACCGTGTAGAGTGGTTAGTACGGTCCACCTTGACAAGGGTCCTGGGGTTCGAGCCCTCTTCGACCGAACCCTAAATTTTTTGTTTTTTTACATATATTCCGAAAAGGAGTTTCAACATTACATTACTTACTATATAAATTTATACTATGAATCCTACCTAACTATGAAACTGTAAAATGTGTCCCTTATTTAAGACTTCAGAAGTCAGCAAATATATTAAACGATTAGACTGTGTTGTTGGCTTCAAAAATAATTTTTTTTATTGAAAAAAATAAAAATTTTGTAACAAAACGAATTTTTTTTGGTGATAAAATTTGAAATTTCAAAGAAGATTCAAAAAAAACTCTAAACAAAAGAAAAATGTTTTTCATACATGTTTTCCAAACTTTTTTTTTTTTTTTTGGCGTGTACGATTTAACCCTAGCTTAGACACCAATTTTTGTTCTAATTATTCTGCCACTATTTACATATGTAAATATTTTGATTCCTTTGTTATTTTTAACTCGTTAACCGCTTTTTTATGTTTGTTTTGCATTCTGTTATTTTGCGCTGCAGAAAAATATTGTTTTTTTTACATTAATCTGTTCGACATTATTGAAATCGGTTCAGAGTTATTAGAGTAGCTCACATATATATCTTTCGCCCAATATAACATCATATTACCACAGACGGCCAAAAGTTTTACGTTCCGATCTACATCGAAATTTTGCAACAGGGAGTAGAATTAACATTCCTTACCAGCATGCCAAATTTGATTGAAATCGCGTTCAGATTTAGATATCGCTCCCATCTATTATATCTTTCGCACACGATGGCCTCATGCTTTACTCCGATTTACGCACAGGTGTAGACTTACATTCATTACTATGCATGCCAAATTTTGGTTTAAATCGGTTCAGATTATAGATATAATCCTCCCATGTAAATATCTTTAGTACGATTTATATACATATTCGACCACCCCGCAGAGGCCAAATTTTAATACCGAATTTACATGACAATGAATTGGGGAATTACTAATTTGCGAAAACGAGGTGAACTATCTGAATTAGAGAGGTAGCACCTTTTGGTTTGGTTAAAGACGGACTTAAATTGCATTAAAAATCCTCAATGGACTTCGAAAACATAAATTTTTTATGGATCTGTTTTAACGGCCTCTAACAATTAAAAAAAACAAATTGAAGCAATTTGTAGACGTAATTACCGGTGATCTCATACAATCTTTGGCTATTCTTATATGCCGATGAAGGCGACAGATGGAATTCAAAAAGTAAAAATCGCTTGCTTATTATTGCTACCATTCCATTGAGAAAAAAAGGAAAGCGCTCTACAAGGAAAATATCGTGGCGGCAATGTAAAACAAGTCATATTACGCCGTTAAGTTTCGGCCACGGCCGAAAGCTTATGTACCCTCACCATGGATTGCGTAGAAACTTTTACTGAAGGAGACTGTCATCCACAATCGAATTACTTGGGTTACAGTAACACTTGGCCGATGGCAAGGTATCTTAAAACTTCTCTAACACCCGTAATATATACCACAATAGTCATACGTGGATATGTATAACCCTCTAATGACGGCAAGCCGCCTTTAGGGGCGGCCTTCATTTTAAATAAGGAAGCTTTTTAGTATCAAACACACCTTAGAACAAAAAAATGGAGAAATTATAAAAAGAAAACTTCTTGAAAGCTATTCAAGAAAAATTCTCGTACCATATGCTGAAACTAATACGCATAAAATTTTTCTTGCGCTTAGTCCTCTTGCTTTTGTGTCCGTTAACATTGAAAATTTAATCCAGCTGGCAAAAAAATTGTGGCATATAGAGGGTTAACTAAAAAAGCCCGATCAAATACGTAATATAATTTAAGTTTAAAGTTTCTATACAAATAAATTTTGACAAAATAAAATTTTGACAACATTTGTCTACAGAAGTTAAATATTGAGATAAATAATAGAAAATAGAAATTAAAGATTGGAAAAACTTTTCTATAAAAAAAAATTTGGAAAAAAATATTCAATAGAAATAAAATTTGGAAAAAATTTTCTATAGAAATAAATTTTGACAAAATTTTCTAATAGAAATATAATTTTGACAAAAATTTTCTATAGAAATAACATTTTTGACAATGTTTTCATAAATTAAATTTTGGTAATTATTTTTGGCTCGATGGCAACCATGATTAATGCAACCGAAATATGCGCAATTTTTTGGTGATTGGGGATTGGCGGACAAGAGTATAACTAATTTTGGTTATATACAGGCCTTATACTAACACACGTTGCACATTTCCAATCGGATCGCGATGAATTCTTGGCTCCTCCAAGAGGCCTCCGGGAGATGAAATCTGGGGAAACGTTTATATGGATATATATAATTATGGAACCGATATGGTAGCAATTATTACGTGTTTGTTAAGAGACCACACCCCTTCATAACACCACGTACAAATTTTCAATCGGCATCGTAATGACTTTTGCCCTCTAAGAAGGCTCCGGAGCGTTCAAATCTGGGGATCGGTTTATGGGGCAAATATATACAATTATGGAGCCCGATGTGGACTTAATATTGCATGGTCATTAGGGGAATAGAACCAACAGCACAGTACAAATTTCAGCCGGATCGGATGAAATTTCTTCATAACTTAGAGCGCTCCGCAAGCCAAATCGGGGGATTGGTTTATATGGGGCTATAATAATATATGGACAGAATGTGGACCAAATTTTCTCGCATTGGTTATTTAGAGAACATATACTAACACCATGTAACATATATAGGATAGAGGATGAAATTATATTATATTAGAGGCTTCGCAGCCAAATCAGGGGATCGGAATAATATAATGGGGGCTATATGTAATTATGGACCAGAGATAGATGATAATATATTAATGCATGGCTTGTTAGAGCATATATTAACACCATGTACCAAATTTCAACAAGCCGAAAATTGAATGAAAATTTGCTTCTCTTAGAGCAATGCAAGCCAAATTTTGGGGGTTCCTTTTATATGGACACTATACGTAAAAGTAGACCGATATGGCCCATTTGCAATACCATCCGACCTACATCAATAACAACTACTTGTGCCAAGTTTCAAGTCGATAGCTTGTTTCGTTCGTGATTTCAACAGACGAACGGACGGAACATGAAATCAGATCGACTCAGAATTTCACCAACAAAAACCAAAACAGAAATATACTTTGAATGGGGTCTTAAGGGCAATATTTCGAATGTGTTACAACGGAATGACAAAGTTTAATATACCCTACCTGATGGTGAGGGTATAAAAACAGCTGTGGTGGAGGCAACAACTGGGTGCAAACCAAAATGCTACAGTTGTCGCAAAGAATATATATTTGGGGTTATTTATTTCATCTTATCTTTTATTTTGTATTTTTTCATATTGAATAATTCAAAACAAATCAAATAAAAGTGTCTTAAACATAAAATATATTACATTTGTAAAATAAGATAAAGCAATTTTAAGAAAGAAAAATAACAAATCTATTGAAAAACTTTTATAATAGATATGTTAATATGTACACTTAAGAGAGAACGAAATTGCCAAATGATCCAATTGCATAAAAATAATTATATAGTATTGTTGTGTATATAGATATATTATTCGTAATATAGTCTAAAGCTAGGTAAAAATAAATATAAATAAAAATAACAATGTTTTTTAAAATAGCTTTTCAATTATAATATAATAAATATAAGACTAAAAAAAATCGATACATATCTGTGTTTTTTTTTCTTATGCGAGATGTGGGTTATATCCGTGTACCTGACTGTACATAAAAATTCATATATATACAGAAAAAAGGCCTCATCACACTTAAACACACCTAAGGCCATCCTCTGTTGCAAAACTATTCGTGCTCAAATAATAATGGTTATCCTCAACATATATTTCCAGATTCTCTGACCGAACCTGAGAGAATAACTGCATTTAGCATTAAATTTCGGTTCTTACCAGTCCCACCGAGGATAGAGATATATAGAAAACAGATTATAAATGATAGAAAACCACTGAGATATAAATCACTCCTTACAAATAGGCTATTAAATAATAAACATTTCTTTTATATAGCGCTACGTAAGAAAAACATTTTGTAAGAAATACATAAAAGGAAATAAAAATCAAAATTTCAATTTGAAAAGGCGGCAAGACCATTAAAATTTTAACAGATAAAGCCCATATATTGCTTTTATTTCCGGTCATACGGATATCGAATAAGGACTGGTATTCGTTCGATATTACAATGAATATCATTGTGATGAATATGTTACAAGCAATAAATCACTTAGATGGTATATCTCCAATAATATAATAGAGGGCAATTAAAAATCATAAAGTAGCATTAACTTTAGAAAATTATGTTAATGATTAAGGTCTACAGATATATGTTTACATCACGTATTACGGCCAAATACAACGCCATCCAACCAAACGTGTCCACAAATATACACCGATAAAAATATAACAAGTGTCATGTCTTCAGCACTGTCCCCTCAATCAGAGCACTAGGTGAAATCCATTTCCTGCATTTTCGTGCATCACATTTGCACACAATCATCCAGATAATACTTACACGCAATGTATCCAATACTAACAAACAGAGTGCCGGAGGCTGGAAAGGACTGGCAATTAGGCGTGAGACACCACATAGCCCCAAAATGATAGGAACTTGTGCACAGACGGACATGTAATCTCTACTACCAGTGTTCGATGGAGTAGGAGAAAACAGGTAAATAGCACTTTCACCTAAAAGGTGGATCAAAGTTTCACTTATACAATATAACTAGTCAAAGTATGGGCGCATACATTAGTCCAGAGAGTCAAAAGTATTTTCAGTACAAGTTGTCTTACGTTTTTTAGAAGAGAGATAGAACTACCGGGTGGCAGTAAAAGAAATAAAGAATTGATTGTACTGGCGTCTTAGTGTCATCTTATGTCGGCAGGAATTTTCTTTTTAGGAGGCATTCACAATGAATGACAGAGTTTGAGATCTACCCTATTTTTTTGAATAGGGTCCGTAGATAAAATGAAGGGAGTTTAACCAACGATGCTGATTTTATACAATAATAAAAAAGATTTATATTTTATCTGATCAAACAAAGAGACTAGATAGTTATAGAAAATCAACTTGAATAGGCTTGGTATACTGCTGTGATACTATGTGGATGAAGCTCTAAGAACATCTATGAAAAAGATGTTCGTATTTTCCGAAAAAACTCTCCATTATCACGCATTGCTCTCCATTGCCGTTGTGAATGATTAGATGTTGTTATCTTTTAATACACTAAATTCAGTATGTGGTTAAATTATAAAAAAATGCAACATATACGTAATTTATCGTCCCATGAATCAAACTCCTGTGAAAC
>PGFW01022553.1:29788-40686 GCA_003123925.1 Haematobia irritans
ATAATATATTGCAACAAAAATTTAATTCTATGGGGAATTATGTTGCAAATTTTTTGTATTTGTATAGAATTAATTTTTTCCACTTATAAGGGGCGCTGAATCGAATCTGCATATACCTATTTGAGCTGTATGTTAATTAAAAAATATATATTTTTACTGTGTACAACACGACTACAAATGATAAATTCTCGCCTTCCTCTTGCCATCACAAAGTTTCTCAGTCAGACACAAACCCCGAGGAAAACATTTTGATATTGTATTTTGGCATCTTGGAATTTCATTTGGTGGATATCCTTGCCGGCAGCCAGTCATTCATTCTGTTTCAATTTCTTTTTACTTTCCTTTCTTTATTTACTTTTGTAGGTTTTTTTCTATACTTTTGCTGGAAGTTTTAAATTTTTCTATAGCTGCATTATAGTTTTTAAGATGAACAAAAGAGTCGAAGTTGCATGAGATATATACAGTTTGTTATCCGATTATTGAAAAGCTGACCATTAACGTCGCGACTTTTCGACTTGTTGATGTGGTGGAAAATTAAAACTTATTTTTATCATTTGCTGTTTTTTCAAATTTTGCAAATTTCCCGTTAAAAATTAAAGTCAAAAATCAATATTCGAAAAACTAATTTTGAACACTGCCGGCGAAAAAGGAATCCCTTTTTACCTGAAAGTATGAATTCCACCTCGGAAACATTTTTGCATTACTTCTAGTCGACCACCTTTATAGATTCTCCTTTTCGTGACTGTCAGACTTCTGACAGTCCAAAAATTACATTATGGGTCCATTTAGTATCTCTTCCTTAGATAATATATCCCTGGACTGTCTAAATTTACTCCTACCTTTAAGAGTTGTAAATATTTCACCTTCTTAGATACTCGATATGTCAGGCTGTACATTTCTTAAAGGTACTTACTTAGAATTGCAAACAAGAAACAAAAATTCCAAATACCAATGAGCAATTCTGACAACGATATGAAAAGAATGCTAAAATAAAATGAAAAGCAAAAGTGTTTTGAAAACAATTTCATCTTGAACGAAAAAGGAGTTAATTAATTATACCAGACATGGAATGGCAATAATGAATCCCCGTTGCTTGTCAATTGAAGGCATATCACATTGAGACAGCTAACGAAGAATGCAACCTATTTCCTTTTTTGAGACATTGATGTTGATGAAGAGGAATTTCAATGTTGTTCTCTGGCCAGATCTTGAAGAGCATAGGATGTTGGTGGACAAGTGTGATTTATAGTCAATGGAAGTAAATTAAATCAGATTTTAGTGTTTATTTGATATACCTCTCCACATAAGAGCGATAAGTCCACAAAGTTAATTATAATTCACCTTCAACAATTTTTATACTTTGCCCTATAGGATAAAGAGAGTATAATCAGAATATCATTAATTTTGCAACACATCGAAGTGGTCATTTCATGCACATCGAACTGAAATATTGAATATTTGGATTAAAGATAAAAAAAGCTTCAGATATGGGCTGGACATTTAAAGTGCCCTTGGTGACTGCTTTACACTTCCAAGTTCTTTTGGACATGTCTTCGAAACCACACTCAGCCCCAAAAATTAGGGCGATCGATGTATCAAAACGTTAATGGAATGTGATATGAACGTAATATGATAACAAGCGACCTCCAAAAATTTTTAGAACCACCTTGATGTGTTACAATCAAAATGACAAATATACCCATTCTATGTTGAGGTGGTTGGTAGCATTTTTTGTTTGCAATTTGTTTAATAAGATTTTTACCTTTTATGGCACTTTGTCACTTTCTAGAAGTTATAATTTAGACCTAATCTGATACAAGCGATTTCACAATTTTAAAGAAGCCATATACAAAAGTGTCCCAATTTTTGTGGTACTTTTCTTTAATTTGTGTACCAGCTTTAACGAAATTTTTTTTCGCCACTTTCCAGAAGCAAAAAGGAATTTCACAATTCTATGAAAAAAAAAAACAGATACATTTGCAATAAATTCGTATTTTTTTGCTATAGGAAAGTGTATCACTTTTTGTGCCATTTTTTTCTTTTTAAATTAGAGTTCCATTTTTATGACACTTTTTTTGCAACTTTCTAGAAGCTCAAATTTAAATCTAATTTGAAGACAAAATTTTTCCACAGTTCTATAGAAAAATTAGATATGAATTAATTTAGTTATTATTTTAGATAAAAGTACAGCATAATTTTTTATTAGTTAGTTACCTTTTGTAACACTTTTTGCAACTTTCTGGAAGTTCTAATCTAATCTCAAAATCTAACTTATAAAAAAAAATGATTTCACAGTTTTATAGAAAAATCAAATAGGATTGCTATTATTTCGTATTTTTTGTTAAAAAAGTGTGCCTTCTTGGTTTTATTTTTTTAATCATTGTGCGAACTTTTATATAATTTATAGCTAATATAAAAAATCTAATAGAAAAGAATTTTTAAAGTTTGAGATCTAAAATTGACTTACATCCCGGTTGCCACTCGTGTCAAAAATAATCTACCAAAATTTGAAGACACATTTACCAAAAATCTGCCAAAATTAAAAAAAAAAAAATGAAAATTTTATTTCTATGAAGAATTTCGTCAAAATTTTATTTCTATAGAAAATTTTGTCAAAATTTTATTTCAATTGAAATTTTTCTGAATTATTTCTATTAGAACTAATTATTGAAATTTTATCAAAATTTATTTCTATAGAAATTTTTGTCAAAATTTTATTTCTATAGAAAATTTTGTAAAATTTATTTCTATAGAAAATTTTAAAATTTATTTGCCAAAATTTTATTTCTTTAGAAAATTTTGCCAAAATTTTATTTATATTGAAAATTTTGTCAAAATTTTATTTCTATAGAAAATTTTGTAAAATTTTTTTTATAGAAAATTTTTTCAAAATTTTAATTTCTATAGAAAATTTGTCAAAATTTATTTCTATAGAAATTTGTCAAATTTTTATTTCTTGTAGAAAATTTCTGTAAAATTTTTATTTCTATAGAAAATTTTATCGAAATTTTATTTTTATAGGAAAATTTTGTCAAAATTTTATTTCTATAGGAAATTTGTCAAATTTTTATTTCTATAGAAATTTTGTCAAATTTTATTCTATATGAAAATTTTGTCCAAATTTTTTATTTCTAAGAAATTTTATTTGTTATAGAAAATTTTGTCAAAATTTTATTTCTATAGAAAATTTGTCAAAATTTTTATTTTATAAAAATTTTTGCAAAATTTTTCATTGAAATTATGTAAAATTTTATTTCTATTAGAAAATTTGATGAAAATTGTAAACCATCTATAGATACTTCTTGTTAAAATTTTGTTTGATTTATTTCGGCATAAGCTCTGGCTATGCAAATAGTAAAACCTTTTTTTCGGAGGGTTCAAAGTGTGGTTTTTTGTTGGGTTTAATAAACTGCCTGAATTTATTCTGAATAAATGGTTGATGAGTTTTTGGCTGCAAGTAGAGGATGCTGATGAAGATAATGTGGTAATTCCGAAACGTGCTGTCCATCCAAGCCATCTTGAGTCGTTATCGGGCCTTTGCGCCAAATAAATTTGACAAACATTCTTTTCTCCTGTCTGGTTAAGCCTACTCTTGTAGTTTAGTCAATGTATGGTTTTAAGCTGAAATAAAAAACAACGACAAAATTTTATTTGTATAGAAAATTTTGTTAAATTTTATTTGTATAGAAAATTTTGTTAAACTTTTATTTCTATGGAAATTGTACTTTCTTATAGAGATTTTTGTCGCAATTTAATTTCTATAGCAATTTTTATCAAAATTTTATTTCTACAAAAAAATTTTTCTCGAAAATTTTTATTTCTACTAGAAAATTTTGTCAAAGTTTTTATTTCTGTAGAAATTTTTGTCCAACAGTTTTATTTCTGTAGACAATTTTTTTTTGTCAACATTTTATTTTTATTTTGAAATTTTTTTTCAAAATTTTTATTTGCTATAGAAATGTTGTCAAAACTGTATTTCTATAAGAAAAATTTTCCGTTAAGATTTTAATTTCTATAGAAAATTTTTTGTCAAAATTGTTATTTTGCTATAGACAATTTTGTCAACTTTTTATTTCTATAGAAGAATTTCGTCAAAAATTTTTATTCTATAGAAAATTTTGTCAAAATTTTATTTCAATTGAAATTTTTCTGAAATTTTACTTTTCTATAGAAAATTTTATGCAAATTTTAGTGTTCGTAGAAAATCTTTGTCAAAATTTTATTGTTATAGAAATTTTGTCAAATTTTTATTTCTATAAAAAATTTGCAAAATTTTATTTTATATGAAAATTTTATGTCCTATAGAAATTATGTCTGTCTAGAATTGTACTTCCGAACCTAAAACTGTTTATTTCTATTAGAAATTTTGTCAAATTTGCTATATCTATAAGCAAAATTTGTTAAATTTTTTTGTATAGAAAATTTTTTAAAATTTTATTTCATTAGAACATTTGTTAAAATTTATTTCTATTGAAAATTTATTGAAAATTTATTTCAATGGAAGAATTTGTTAAAGTATCGGTAATTCTATAGAGGATTTTTTGTCGAAATTTTTTTTCTATGGAAAATTTTATCAAAATGTTATGTCTATAGAAAAATTTTTGTCGAAATTTTAATTTCTATAGAAATTTGGTCACACAGATTTTATTTTCCATAGAAAAATTTTATCGAAATTTGTTTTTATAGAAATTTTGTAAAGTTTTTTTTTCTGAAGGAAATTTTGTCAAAATTTTATTTCTTTAAAGTTTGTCGAATTTTTATTTCTATAGGTAAAATTTGCCATAGATTTTATTTCATACGAAATTTTATCGCAAATTTGTTTTATAGAAAAATTTTGTCATGTTTTTCTTTTATTTGAAGAGTTGATCAACATTGTATATCTAGTAGAAAAGTTTTTGGTGCCTAACTTGTATTTCTATTAGAAAAAAGGTTTTGTCGACATTTTATTTCTATAGAAAATTTTCTAAATAATTTTATTTCTATGAAAATTTCGTCAAACTTTGATTTCTATAGAAAAATTTTGTCAAACTTTTATTTCTATAAAATTTTGTGCAAAATTTTATTCCTATAGAAAATTTGTCAAAGTTTATTTCTATAGAAAATTTTTTGTCGAAAATTTTATTTCTATAGAAAGATTTTGTCAAGAATTTATTTCTAATTAGAAAATTATGTCAAAATTTTAGTCTATGAGATTTTGTCAAAAATTTTATTTGCTATAGAAATTTTTGGTCAAACATTTTATTTCTACAGAAAATTTTGTCAAAAATTTTATTTCTAAAAGAAAATTTCTTGTCAAAAATGTTGTGTCCTGTAGAAAAATTTTTGTCACATTTTAATGTCTATAGAAAAATTTTTTGCCAAAATTTTTTTCTTATAGAAAATTTTGGTCAAATTTTATTTCTTAGAACCAATTTTGTCAAAATTTTATTTGCTATAGAAAGTTTTTGTCAAATTTTTATTTTTATAGAAAATTTTGTCAAAAAATGTTAAAGCAAACAAAAATTTCATTTCTATAGAAAATTTTTTCGAAAATTTATTATTTGCTCTAAAAATCTTTAAATCAAAATTCTTTGAATATTTTAAATAAGCACGGAACATAATCTCCAGACAAAGTTAGCAAGGAAGAAGAGGAAACATCTCAAGCATGAAGAAAAGATCGAATAGAAATCAAATCATCTAATATATAAATTATATTGTGACAAATCTATAAAAATATAATATATTTAATAATGTTATAATTTAATCTTGTTTTTGTTTGAAAAGTGTGGGCTACTTTTTGTGCCACCTATTTTAAGTTTAGTATCTCACCTTTTACTACACTATTTTTTTTTTAAGTCTTAAGCGAAGTTTCGCGCTGATTTCTTTTTTGAAGAACTGTATATGGAAACGCTAATTTCTCTGGATTTTATTAAGGATATGCATTGGGAAAAGTGTAACATAGGTTAGGTAAAGTAGCGTCGCGGATTTATTTGTTCAGGCTCCAGTTAAGACCTATTCAAGTGCCTATTGTCCATAAAAGTGTACATAGTTTTGTATGGAATGAAGGAGTCTACAATCTGCGATTTATATTTAAAGTATAAATACTTAGCGTTCAGGGTTCTTATGGAAGTTGTCGCATAAAAAAATAACAAATCCTTTCTACAAATCAAATTATACTCCCCACCCAATTGTCGAGTATTTCCACCTTCAAAAGAATTTTAATCCATCCATTATTTTCGTATACAAGTTGCATTTGAGCATAATTTGCCATATGGTTTTTTAATTTTTGTATTATTTCTTTTTATTATCTTTTGGTATGTATATGCAGTTCTTACTCGTTTTTCGGCATTTGCAACTCTAATTTTATTCTGTGGATTTAAATCCTTAAGGAATTTTAAACCAGCTTTTTTGCATATAGTATATTCACTATTACATGGGAGAATTATTATTTTTAATTTATATTTTCATGCTTTGACAATTGGCATAAATCTAGTTTTATGACTGGTATCGTCTGGTGGTGAATGTGCTTTATGGATACAAAGGATGATGATAATGCGATGGGTGTGATATTCAAATGAATCATTCTCAACAAAAACTCATGTCTGGCTAGAGGTGTGGATGTTAACTCTCTAAGTATAGCCATAAAATATGCTTTAAGAACCTTCTTAGAATTCACAAAAAAAAAAAAAAATTGAAGCTCACATACTTTATTTATCACTTTAACCGAAGGATCCACTACAAAGTACTCAAGGGTTCTTGCCTGGCCTTTTGTGGTGGGGCAGAGTGAAATAAAAAGCTTAAAGGCTTTTGCTTTCATTTTGCCTCCATCTTCCTGCCCAAAAAAAAAAAACGAGAAAACGCATAAAACATTTCCTCCTCTAGCACGTGACTTTTACTTTCCAGCGGCGCACAGCAAAAGCAACCAGCCAATGAAGGAGGGTATGTGAATTATTTGATAGGAACTGGTTACAGTTTTAAAATTCCATAACCCAAAGGCAATTGCCCCAGAGGCCTAACAAATGGATCAACCGGATGGCTAACAAAATGGAGAATAGCAAAAAAAAAAAGTGGGAAATTTTTGAAATATTTTTCTTTGCCCCCCATTTAGTATGCAATACAGAAGTGAAAATTTATTGCATTCATATGTTATTTATAGTCGCCCACCTATTAGTCGTCATTGTAGACTACTGGAAAATATCCACATTTTTTGTTTTGCTGCAAGAGCATTAACCCTCCCACTACCTTGTGACCAAAGCGATAGGCCCGTAGTCAACATTCACTCTCTCACACACACACACGAAATATTTAAGAATGAGACGTCGTCATTTCTAGTTCATGGCCATTATCAAAAGGAGGGAAAAATCATAGAAAAACAAATGGCTTGAAGACATAAATGGATAAATGGCTGGTTACAAACATTTCTGTTTGTTTTTTGCTTTTGGTTTGGTGTTGTGGTGTTGCGAAGGCGGACATACTAACACATATTTCTGTTCTTATCGAAAATAAATCAGAGGCGGTGTCAAAGCAAACAGCAAAAAAATTGTGGCGGGAGTTCAAGTTCAAGTCCATTGTTAGAAATATCAATGTTTCTTTAGATATATAACGTAAACTTTTCTTTAAATAAACATAAATACTTTATATTGGATATTGAGGTACTCTATGGAGTGTTAGAAGTTAAGCATAAATTGTGGACACTTTCTATTATTCTTATTATTTTTATTTTTTTTTTTGAAAAATAAAACATTAATTATAATTCGGAAAAAGTAACAACTTTTTATTACAAAATATTGGGTCATTAATTTTCTACAACATTTTGACAAAAGGCTTTCTGGCAATTTGTGAATACCACGCCAATAAAAATCGATGTAAACAAATGGTAGCAACTCAAAAAAAGTTTTACTTGGATGCAAAAGATTTTGACCTTCCACTAGGATATTTGGTAATTCGATTCCGGAAGCCAGTAAAGAATCGGCTTCCTTAACCTTTTCAACTACCGAGTGTCCACTTGAGAAAAGGAACATTCCGACTAAAAAAGACCACGAACCAAATTCCTCCACCATGGATTGCCCATAGAAAACTTCTACGAAAGACTGTCATCTCACAATTCGAAATTACTGGGTTGTTGGTAATCTTAAAAATTCTTAAACATCGTTTTCTAAATTGTGAGTTAGTCCATAACGTGTATAAATATTAGAACAAAAAAAGTTTTTATGTATAGAGGTAATGTCTAACAAATAATTACGAATCGACAATGGACTTTGGACGGTAACGTAGAAGCCCAAGAATTGAAATAATATGGGGGTCCGCGCCTATAATAGAATTATTGAACTATGATATGAGACCAATTTTGTGTGTTTGTTGGGGATCGATTTATCTGAGGCAATATAAATATAACTAATAGACCGATAATGGACCTAGTTAGGCAATGGTTGTTAACAGCCATAATACTAGCACAAATGTACCAATTTCAACATGAAACTCGATGAAAATTTTAGCCCTCCCAAAGTGGCTCCAAATACCAAATCATCGGGATTCGGTTTATATGGTGCTGTATAATGATTTATGGACTGATTTATGGACCATTTTTTTGGCAGGTTGTTTAATTAAATCATATCAACAGTCACCACCTAACCAAATTTCAACCCAGATCGGATGAATTTTGCTTTCGATCCAAAAGGCACCAAGAGGTCAGAATCTTGGGAATCCGGTTTAATATGGGGCTATAATATTATTAGTGGACTTGATATGAACCAATTCCTGCATGAGCATGTTGGATAACATAATTTACTAACATCAATGTACCAATTTCAACTGAATCGGAAATTGAAAATTTTGCTCTTCCAAGGGCTCCGAAGGTCAAATCTGGGAAATCGGGTTTATAATGGGGCCTGTCATATAATTTATTGAACCACGATTTCGACCAATTTATGCATGGGTGGTATATTGAGGCCATATATTAACACCACATAACCAATTTTCAACATGAATCGAATGAATTTCTGGGTCCTTCCAAAGAGGTTTCGGAGGTCAAAATCTGGGGATCGGTTTATATGGGGGTCTATATATAATTATGGACCAGATGTGGACCAATTTTTGCATGGTTGTTAGAAGACCATATAACCAACACCATGTACCAAAATTTCCAGCCGCATCGGAAATGAAATTTGCTTCCTTAGAGGCTCCGCAAGCCAAATTCTGGGGATCGTAATTATATGGGGGCTAATATAATAATTAATGGACCCGAATGTAGGAAGTGGACCAATTTTTGCATGGTATTGTTAGAGACCATATACTACACACCCATGTACCAAATTTTCAGCCGGATCGATGAAAATTTGCCTTCTCTTAGAGGCTCCGCAAGCCAAATGGGGGATCTGGTTTATATGGGGCTATATATAATTATGGACCGATGTAGACAAAAAATGTTTGCAAATGGTTGTTAAGAGAACAATAATACTAACACAAATGTACCAAATTCAAATCGGATCGGATGAAATTTGGCTTCTCTTAGAGGGCTTCTGCAAGCCAAATCGGGAGATCGGTTTATATGGGGGCTATATGTAATTTATGGAACCGATGTGGACCAATTTTTTGCTTTGGTTGTTAAGAGACCAATATACTAACCACCATGTACCAAATTTCAGGCCGGAATCGGATGAAATTTGACTTCTCTTAGAGAAATCGCAAGCCAAATTTGGGGTCCGTTTAATAATGGGGGACCTTATACTAAAAGTTGGACCTATATGGCCCCATTGACAATACCAATTCCGACTATCAATCAAATAACAACTACTTGTGCCAGTTTCAAAGTCGATAGCTTGTTTTCGTTCGGCAAAGTTAGCCGTGAATTTCAAACAGACCGAGACGGACGGACGGGAACATGATCAGATCGAATCAAGAATTTCATCACAGACCCAGAAATATATATATTTATTATGGGTCCTTAGAGCAAAATATTTGAGTGTGTTACAAACGGAAGGAGGGTATAAAATAACATTTTAAGCGACCTAATCTGACTTTAACATTTAGGACCAAATAAAATTAAAAATTACGATACAGATCTCATTTATTAAAAATTTCAATCCTCTTTCGCAAAAGATTTATTAAATAAAGGTAAACGAGTACACAGCACTCAAAAAAAAGGTTACTTGGATCCAAAAGATCTTGAACCTTCCTTTAAAAGATTTTGGTTAAATTGATTATCCGAGCCAAAGCAGGAATCAATATCAGAATAGGCGGAAATTTGTTTTTGCCGAACCTAATCCTGGCTTAAATCTAGGAATCTATAAAATTAAAATTAGGAATACAGATCTCGTTTAATATCGAATTTTCATTTTATTTTTGCCGAATATTAGTGTATAAAGCTATCAACGCTCCTGCTAAAATTGTCCCATGAACATGGCCATTTGGAAATTAGTCCTAGAACGTGTCCCCAAAGTGTAAATTTTATCTCCGTCATGACAAACGCCATGTTAAAGTGACCGGTCCCCTTTCCGAATAATAAAAGTTGTGGTTAAAATTTCAAGGGCCGATTATGATTGTGAAATAAAACACAAACTATTTAAGGAAATTAAATTGTAATTTTATTTATTAATGATATATTTGTATTACTCAATTATGTAATGAACAAAATAGTCGGCTCAAATTGGGCACCGCGACACACCTTCATCCGATTGGTACCAAATTTTTCGAATGACGCTGAGCATAATAGGAGGTTCTAATGGCCGTTAATTTGCCGAATGATCTCATCCTTTAAGCTCTTGAAATTGTTGGCTGGCTTTAATCGAACTGTACACGCCTTTCTTTCAATAACCCCCAAAAGAAAAACGGTACTAACGGGTGTCAAATCACAGTGATCTTGGCGGCCCAATTGACATCGACATTACGGTGAGATAACACGGCCATTGAATTTGTTGCGC
>PGFW01022578.1:47340-61445 GCA_003123925.1 Haematobia irritans
AGAGAGAGATTAACACAAATACATCTTGCACGATTCATGTTATCCTCCATAACAATAAACTAACCTAGTAAATTTTCAAATTCGACTTATTATTAAGTTTTTTCATAAAATTGAGACAATTCGACTATTCGAACAATTGATGTTGTCAATAAAAAACAAATCGACTTTTTAATAGTTATCAAAATCGACCAATGGACTTAAAACAACTAAATTGACCGAAAGGAGAGCAATTTATAGCGGAGAAAAACACATTCAACGAAAGTCAAGAAGAGCGAGCGTCTGCACACACCATTGATTATATCAAGAAAATCGAATTTTCCAAAATTTGCAGAAATAATCGACACATTTTGAAAAGTACACAAATCCAACTTTGTGAGTTGAGGGAAGCCTTATTAGCAATTTGTGATAGAGGCTGTTAAGACCAAACTAACAAATTGCTAATAAAGCCTTTCCCCTCTCAATACAAACCATAGCAACAATTAACCATCTGGAAAAGTTATCTGCGAATATCAAATATCGTTCACTACAGCAAATGTTCTTGGTTATTTTTTTTCTTGTCTCTTTTTTGGAGACACTTGCCTTGCTGCCTAAATACAATGATGATTTGAGAAATCGTCAAAGTTTCTCAATTTTGAAATATCTCCTCATCATCTCGGTTGCATCGTCACAAATTGGTCCGTCATTGCAGGTTGCTCAATTGCGAATTGCCTATTTCGATAAGAAAACACACACTAAAAATTTTTGGCAAAGTGGTTTCTAGAAAATTTCAGCGCCTGACATTAAAACCGCCAAGATAGAACAAACTCCCAGAGCTATTTTTAATCAAATCTATCATTCAACATTGCAAATTGGCCCCTTGAATTGGAAATTGTATATCAGCAAAAATTTTTTTTTTGAAACTTTTTCATAAATTCGCAAAACCTTCATAGAATTCTATAGCAAGAAAAGATGTTTTGTTTTAAAATAAAAAATCTCAAATGAGTTGCACAGCTGTTCGGGATTTTGTTTTATATTGCAAACAATTGTTGGAAATGCATGAAAATATGATTGAAATGTAAATATATGTTGGCCAAACGGAGGACAACTCAACATATTTCAGCAACATCCCACTTTAGAATACTGTGCCCAATGTTTTGTTGTGTTCTTTTGCATATTCCATATCTTTTAGTCCAAAATTCTTGTGAACATGTAGATGACACCCACCAAAAATCGTGGCCAAAAAAAAAAAATATGTGCAAATGTTTCGTTTTGATACGGAAGTGGTGCAAAATTGGCGGCGAAAGCGAATGAATATAACATGGGTTTTGCCTGGATGGATTATCCACCAAATATTCAATTGGCTTTTGGTAATAGGTAGTCGGCATCTTTGAACCAAACATTTTTTTTTTTGTTTGTCACACCACTAACTTGCCGTAGTCTTTACAATTTTGTGCCACCTTTTTCTAACTTTGCCAGACTTTTGTTACACTTTTTTACCCTCCTCACCATAAGGATGGGGTATATAAGTTTCTCATTCATTTGTAAACACATCGAAATATTGCTCTACCGAGACCCCATAAAGTTATATATATTCTGGGTCGTGGTGAAATTTCTGAGTCGATCTGAGCATGTCGTGCCGTCCGTCTGTTGAAATCACGCTAACTTTCCGAACGAAACCAAGCTATCGTATTGAAAACTTGCACAAGGTAGTTGTTTATTGATGTAGGTCGAGTGGCATTGCAAATGGCCATATCGTGTCCACTTTAAGTATAGCCCCATATAAACGGACCGCCCAAATTTGGCTTGCGAGCCTGTAAGAGAAGCAAATTTCATTGATCCGGCTGAAATTTGTAGCAGTGTGTGAAGTATATTGTCTCTAACAACATGCAAAAATTGGTTCACATCGGTCCGATAAATTATATATAGCCCAGATATTAAACCGATCCGCTCCATTTTGGTCTTGCAAAGCCTCTAAGAGAAACAAATTTCATCCGATCCGGCTGAAAGTTGGTACATGGTGTAGGTATATGGTCTCTAACAACCATGCAAAAATTGGTTCACATCGGTCCATAATTATATATAGCCCCCATATAAACCGATCCCCCGATTTGGCTTGCGGAGCCTCTAAGAGAAGCAAATTTCATCCGATCTTGGCTGAAATTGGGTACATAGATGTTAGTATATGGTCTCCTAATGACAATATCAAAAATTGGTCCATATCGTCCATAAGTTATATATAGCCCCCATATAAACCGACCAGATTTGACCCTCCAGAGCCTCTTGGAAGACCAAAATTCATCTGATTCAGTTGAATTATTTGGTTACGTGATGTTTAATATATGGCCTCAAACACCCATGCAAAAATTGGTCGATATCGTCCATAATTTATTATAGGCCCCATATAAACGATCCCCAGATTTGACCTCCGAACACTTGGAAGAGCAAAATTCTTCCCATTCGGTTGAAATTTGGTACGTGATGTGTAGTAAATATGGTACTCAACAACCATGCAGGAATTGTGTCCTATCAGTCCATAATTATATATAGCTCCCATATAAACCGATCGCCAGATTTGACCTCCGGTGCCTTTTGGAGAAGCAAAATTCATCCGATCTGGTTGAAATTTGGTACATGGTGGTAGTATATGATATTTAACAACCATGCCAAAAGTGGTCCATATCAGTCCATAATCATTTATAGCCCCATAATAAACCGATCCGGAGTTTGGCTTTTGGAGCCTCTTGGAGGACAAATTTCATCCGAGTGAGTTGAAATTTGTGGATGACAAGTCTTTCGTAGAAGTTTCTAACGCATCCATGGTGGAGGGTACATAAGATTCGGCCTGGCCGAACTACGGCCGTATATTACTTGAGTAAAATTTCTTCTCGAGCTAAATTTTTTATTTCCTCAAAAATATCAATATTTTGTGCTAAATTTTTTGTTTTATCGCACCACGGTTTTGCCATAAACGGTTGCCACTGTGCCACAAATAATCTACCGAAATTAGTAGAAAAATTTTTCCAAAAAACTACCAAACAAAAGATTGTATTTTTCAAATTTTATTTTCCATAGAAAAATTTTGTAAAAATTTATTTCTATAGAAAATTTTGCCAAAACTTTTATTTCTATATAAAATTTTGTCAAAATTTGTATTTCCTACATAAAATTTTGTCAAAATTTTATTTCTATATGAAAAATTTGTCAAAATTTTTGCTATAGAAATTATGTCAAATTATTATTTCTATGAAATTGTGTCAAATTTTATTTCTATAGAAAATTTGTTAAAATTTTATTTCTATAGAAAAATTTCGTAAAATTTTATTTCCATAAAAAATTTTGTTAAAATTTATTTCCATAGAAAAATTTTGTCAAAATATTATTTCTATAGAAAAATTTTGTTAAAATTTTATTTCTATAAAAATTATGTCATAATTTTATTTCTACCAGGAAATTTTGTCCAAATTTTAATTGCAATAGAAAATTTTGGTCAAATCTTATATAGAATTATGTTAATTTTATAGAAAATTTTGTAAAATTTTATTTCTATAGAAAATTTGTCAAATTTATTTCTATAGAAAATTTTGTCAAAATTATTTCTACATGAAAATTTTGTAAAATTTTTTTCTATAGAATTGATTATATTCCATAGAAAACTTTTGTTAAAATTTTTTTCCATAGAAAATTTTTGTTCAAAATTTTATTTCTATAGAAAATTATGTCATAATTTATTCTTAGCAGGAAATTTTGTTCAAAAATTTTTATTTTCCATAGAAAATTTTGTCAAAATATTTATTTCCATAGAAAATTTTGTTAAAATTTTATTTCATAGAAAATTTTGTCAAATTTTATTTCTAATAGGAAATTTTGTTTCAAAATTTTATTCCTATAGATAAAATTTGTAAAAATTTTATTTCCTAGAAAAAATTTTGTTAAAATTTATTTTATAGAAAATTTATGTCAAATTTTATTTCTAATAGAAAATTTTGTCAAAATTTTATTTCTATAGAAAATTTTGTCAATTTTATTTCTATAGAAAATTTGTGTTAAAATTTTAATTTCTATAGAAAATTTTGTTAAAATGTATTTCTATAGAAAATATTGTTAAAGATTTTATTCTATAGAAAATTTTTGTCAAAATTTTTATTCTATAGAAAAATTTTGTGCTAAAATTTTATTTCTATAGAAAATTATGTCATATATTTTTTATTTCTATGGGAAATTTTGTCAAAATTTTTATTTCTATAGGAAAATATTGTTAAAAACTTTATTTCTAAGAAAATTTGTCAAAATTTTATTTCTATGAAAAATTTTGCCAAAAATTTGATTTCTATAGAAAATTTTGTCAAAATTAGTAATTTTTATAGAAAATTTTGTCAAAATTTTTATTTCTATAGAAAATTATGTCATAATTATTCTCTACATGGAAAATTTTTGGTCAAAATTATTATATCTAATGAAAATTTAGATCATAAATTTTTTCTATAGAAATTTTATTTCTAATAGAACAGAGTTCATGTCAAAATTTTTATTTCGAAATAGAAAATATGCAAAATTTATTCTAATAAGAAAATTATGTCAGTAAATTTAATATTCTATGGGAAATTTTGTCAAAATTTATTTCTATAGAAAATATTGTTACAATTTATTTTTTCTATAGAAAATTTTGTCAAATTTTATTTCTATATAGAAAATTTGCGCCAAAATTTTATTTCTGTAGAAAATTTTGTCAAAATATTATTTCTAATAGAAAATTTTGTCAAAATTTTATTTCTATTTTTGTTAAAATTTTATTTCCATAGAAACATTTTTGTCAAAAATATTTATTTATAGTAAATTTATGAAGGTGATTGAGAGGAATATTTTGCAAAATCTACCAAAAAATAAGAATCTATCAATCTACCATTTTTTGGTAGAATATCTAACCATCGTGACAACTTGATTGCCAATACTTTTACCGTTTTAAACAGTCTGAAAAAAATTTTAAACTTTTTCAGACTGTTGTGCCACTCTTTGTTGCCACTTTTTAATAATTTCTCTCGAGCTAACTTTTTAGAATTTTCAAAATATGACCATTTTCGCCTAATTATTATCGCTAATATTATATTATTTTATCGCAGTATTTCACAATTTCCGAGCCACTTTTTAGATCTGTATAGTGTGGCACTTTTAAAAAAGATCCTTTGCCTAGTAAAGGCAGGGCAGTCTTCCGAGGTCTCATCTAGGTTAGGTTAGGTTTCACCAATGTGGTATCACAAGGGACTGAATAGTCTAAGTAAGCCTAATACATTCGGCTGCCACCTAACCTAACCTAACCTAAGGTCTCATCTACTTCAACATCATGCTCTACAGGCACCATCCTCTCTGCTTATTCGATACAGATTGCTCCCAACTCTAGGTGCCCGTCATCATTCCCACGGCCCTCCTATGTTGTCGTTATACTCTCCTTGAGTAGATCTCTAGTATTTTTATTATCTGGGTCACGCCATATGAATTTCGTTGCTGTTCCGACCGATGCATTGGTCACATCCCATAGTAAAATAACAACTCATTCGAGCCACTCGTTAGAATTTATCAACTGTAAAAGTGATCACAATTCTGAGCACGAACCATCGATGCAGATGTAAAACTCCAGCGGACTACTATTCAAAAATTAACCTTTTTGAATGCATCAGAAACGGCAACATTTTGTTTAGAAGTAGGCCGTATCCTCTAGTTGCTAGTGCCCGTATAAATAAGTTTATTGTAATTTGTAATTATAATAAATTAATAATAAATAAATAAAATTATTTTACAAGTAATTTTTTCTAACTTTTTCTTGCCACTTTTTAGAGTTTCACTTGAAACTACTTTCTCTCAATGTATGAACATTTTGTGTCAACTATGTTTTCATCGCGACACTAAATTTCAGTACTTTTCAAATTTTTGTGCCACCTTTTTTTCTCTACAGAGAAAATTGTGAAACTTTTTGAGCAACTTTTTAAAAGTTTTATGCGAATGACACTCTTAGAATTTTTCTCGAGACACGTTTTACAAATTTCTCAAAACTTTCGACTATTTTTTCTTGTCGCCGCATAACTAATTTACCGTTCATTTTACATTTTTGTGCCACCATTTGGACTGTCCTTGAGTAGTTCTCTTGTTCCTTGCTTATCCGGGTCATCGAATAGTGGCTCTTCCGACCGTTGCACTAGTCCACATGGATTTATATGTCTCCGTGCTAAAATAGCTTATATATGATGTGTACACTTTTTGTGCTACTAATACACTTTTCGTGCCACTCTTTAGAATTTCACAACTGATCACAAATTCTGAGCACTGAACGAACCAACGATGCAGATGATATACGTTTGTAAAACTCTAATGGATTACTCTTCAAGCAATAGCCTTTTTGTGTTGCATTAGAAATGGTAACATTTTATTTTAGAAGTAAATTGTTCCATAAGATAAGAGCTTTTATGCAATGATGAATATCAAATGCAACTCTTATAATGCCATGATTAAATCAAGACCAAATACAAATGTAATTCATCTAATTAATTAACTATGCTTTTTTCCATAAAGCATTACTCACCCAATCATGACATGTATGCTCTTGAAGCATATCCAATTATCATATCCAGGCAATTCCATTATACAAAGTAAAAAAGTTTCAATTTGAAAAATCCAATACATAGTGAGACGAAACGCTTTTTTCTAAGTGGAAAGCATTACACCCACTCATATTTAGTGAATTGGGAGGGGAGGCAAGTATTGCTTCCGCCTAGTTTCCAAGTTTTTAATGACTAAGGTTTGTTGCAAACGAATCCTTTGAGTTAAGTTCTCATTTCAACTACTTTGTGAGGACAATGATATTCTGAGTGTGTCGATACAGTGTAAAGGATTTTTTTAAAATGTCATTTGCTCTTAAAGGACATTGACACAGCATGTGTTTTGACAAATTTTCTCCTTGAACGCATGCAAAGTTCAACGCATTTAATGAATTTGAAATATTGCAAGAATACTTGCTGACTTGTATTGTGGGTATGTGCAAAGAAATACTAAAAAAGAGAAATTTTCATAAAATATGTAGCAAAAAAACACTAAGATCCTCCCTATGCTTGGGTCTGCCTGATCGCCCTAGTAGTCAGGTTTTTCAAAACATTTACTGTTTCGCTGTTCCAACATTTGCCTATGCGGCAAATTGCGTTCAACTAACCTCAAAGTGAATGTAATTTTCTGATTTCCTTTGAAAACGTGTCAAGAGCCCTTCGTGTTTTTTTGCGTACATATTTTATGAAAATTTCTCTTTTAGTATTTCTTTGCACATACCCACAATACAAGTCAGCAAGTATTCTTGCAATATTTCAAATTCATTAAATGCGTTGAACTTTGCATGCGTGCAAGGAGAAAATTTGTCAAAACACATGCTGTGTCAATGTCCTTTAAGAGCAAATGACATTTAAAAAAATCCTTTACACTGTATCGACACACTCAGAATATCATTGTCCTCACAAAGTAGTTGAAATGAGAACTTAACTCAAAGGATTCGTTTGCAACAAACCTTAGTCATTAAAAACTTGGAAACTAGGCGGAAGCAATACTTGCCTCCCCTCCCAATTCACTAAATGTGAGTGGTGTAATGCTTCCCACTTAGAAAAAAGGCTTTCGTCTCACTATGTATTGGATTTTTCAAATTGAAACTTTTTACTTTGTATAATGGAATTGCCTGGATATGATAATTGGATATGCTTCAAGAGCATACATGTCATGATTGGGTGAGTAATGCTTTATGGAAAAAAGCATAGTTAATTAATTAGATGAATTACATTTGTATTTGGTCTTGATTTAATCATGGCATTATAAGAGTTGCATTTGATATTCATCATTGCATAAAAGCTCTTATCTTATGGAACAATTTACTTCTAAAATAAAAATGTTACCATTTCTAATGCAACACAAAAAGGCTATTGCTTGAAGAGTAATCCATTAGAGTTTTACAAACGTATATCATCTGCATCGTTGGTTCGTTCAGTGCTCAGAATTTGTGATCAGTTGTGAAATTCTAAAGAGTGGCACGAAAAGTGTCATTAGTAGCACAAAAAGTGTCACACTCATATATAAGCTATTTTACCACGGGAGACATATAAATCCATGTGGACTAGTGCAACGGTCGGAAGAGCCACTATTCGATGACCCGGATAAGCAAGGAACAAGAGAACTACTCAAGGACAGTCCAAATGGTGGCACAAAAATGTAAAATGAACGGTAATTTAGTAGCGCGACGAAAAAATAGACGAAAGTTTTGAGAAAATTGTAAAACGAGTCTCGAGAAAAATTCTAAGAGTGTCATTCGCATAAAACTTTTAAAAAGTTGCTCAAAAAGTTTCACAATTTTCTCTGTAGAGAAAAAAGGTGGCACAAAAATTTGAAAAGTACTGAAATTTAGTGTCGCGATGAAAACATAGTTGACACAAAATGTTCATACATTGAGAGAAAGTAGTTCAAGTGAAACTCTAAAAAGTGGCAAGAAAAGTGAAAAAATTTACTTGTAAAATAATTTTATTTATTTATTATTTAATTTATTATAATTACAAATTACAATAAACTTATTTATACGGGCACTAGCAACTAGAGGCTATCGGCCTACTTCTAAAACAAAATGTTGCCGTTTCTGATGCATCTCAAAAAGGTTAATTTTTGAATAGTAGTCCGCTGGAGTTTTACATCTGCATCGATGGTTCAGTGCTCAGAATTTGTGATCACTTTTACAGTTGATAAATTCTAACGAGTGGCTCGATGAGTGTTATTTTACTAATGGGATGGTGACCAATGCAATCGGTCGGAACAGCACGAAAATACTATGGCGTGACCCATATAAGAAAAATACTAGAGATCTACTCAAGGAGAGTATAACGACAACTAGGAGGGCCGTGGGAATGATGACCGGGCACCTAGAGTTGGGAGCACATCTGTATCGAATAAGCAGAAGAGGATGGTGCCTGTAGAGCATGTGTTGAAGTAGATGAGACCTTAGGTTAGGTTAGGTTAGGTGGCAGCCCGATGTATTAGGCTTACTTAGACTATTCAGTCCATTGTGATACCACATTGGTGAACCTAACCTAACCTAGATGAGACCTGGAAGACTGCCCTGCCTTTACTAGGCAAAGGATCTTTTTAAAAAAGTGCCACACTATACAGAGCTAAAAAGTGGCTCGGAAATGTGAAATACTGCGATAAAATAATAATAATTAGCGATAATAATTAGCAGAAAATGGTCATATTTTGAAAAATTCTAAAAGTTAGCTCGAGAGAAATTATAAAAAGTGGCAAAGGCAATGATGCACAACAGTCTGAAAAAGTTTAAAATTTTTCAGACTGTTTAAAACGGTAAAAAGTATGGCAATCAAGGTTGTCACAGATGGTAGAATTCTACCAAATAATGGTAGATTGATAGAATTCTTATTTTTTGGTAGATTTTGCAAAATATTTCCTCTCCAATCACCTTCACAAATTTACTATAGAAATAATATTTTGACAAAATTTTCTATGGAAATAAATTTTTAACAAAATAGAAATAAAATTTTGACAAAATTTTCTATAGAAATAAAATTTTGACAAAATTTTCTACAGAAATAAAATTTTGGCAAAATTTTCTATAGAAATAAAATTTTGACAAAATTTTCTATAGAAATAAAATTGTAAACATATTTTTATAGAAAATAAAATTTTGACAAAATTTCCCATAGAAATAAAATTTTGACAAAATTTTCTATAGAAATAAAATTTTGACATAATTTTCTATAGAAATAAAATTTTGACAAAATTTTCTATAGAAATAAAATTTTGACAAAATTTTCTATAGATATAATATTTTGACAAAATTTCCTGTAGAAATAAAATTATGACATAATTTTCTATAGAAATAAAATTTTGACAAAATTTTCTATAAAAATACTATTTTGACAAAATTTTCTTATGAAATAAAATTTGGCAAATTTTCTATAGAAATAAAATTTTGACAAAATTTTCTATAGAAATAAAGTTTTACAATATTTTCTATAGAAATAAAATTTGACAAAATTTTCTATAGAAATATAAATTATGACATAATTTTCTATAGAAATAAATTTTAGCAAAATTTTCTATAGAAATAAAATTTTGACAAAATTTTATATAGAAATAAAATTTTAACAATATTTTCTATAGAAATAACATTTTAACAAAATTTTCTATAGAAATAAAATTTTAACAAAATTTTCTATAGAAATAAAATTTTGACAAAATTTTCTATAGAAATAAAATTTTGACAAAATTTTCTATAGAAATAAAATTATGACATAATTTTCTATAGAAATAAAATTTTAACAAAATTTTCTAAGGAAATAAAATTTTAACAAAATTTTCTATAGGAATAAAATTTTGACAAAATTTCCTATAGAAATAAATATTGACAAAATTTCTATGGAAATAAAATTTTACAAAATTCTATGGAAATAATAATTTTGACAAAATTTTCTATGGCAATAAATTTTGACAAAATTCCTGTAGAAATAAAATATGACATAATTTTCTATAGAAATAAAATTTTGACAAAATTTTCTATAGAAATAAAAATTTTAACAAAATTTTCTATGGAAATAAAAATTTTAACAAAATTTTCTATAGAAATAAAATTTTGACAAAATTTTCTATAGAAATAAAATTTTGACAAAATTTTCTATAGAAATAAAATTTTGACAAAATTTCTTATAGAAATAAATTTTGACATAAATTTTCTATAAATATAAACGTTTTGACAAAATTTTCTATGGCAATAAAATTTGAGCAAAATTTCCTGTAGAAATAAAATATATGACATAATTTTCTATAGAAATAAAATTTTGACAAAATTTTCTATAGAAATAAAATTTTGACAAAATTTTCTATGGAAATAAAATTTTAACAAAATTTTCTATGGAAATAAAATTTTTACAAAATTTTCTATAGAAATAAAATTTTAACAAAATTTTCTATAGAAATAAAATTTTGACCACAATTTTTTCTATAGAAATAAAATTTTGACATAATTTTCTATAGAACAAAAATTTTGACAAAATTTTCTATAGAAATAAAATTTTGACAAAATTTTATGTAGATAATAATTTGACAAAATTTTATATAGAAATAAAAGTTGGCAAATTTTCTATAGAAATAAAATTTTTACAAAATTTTCTATGGAAATAAAATTTGACAAAATACAATCTTTTGTTTGGTAGTTTTTTGGTAAAATTTTCTCCTAATTTCGGTAGATTATTTGTGGCACGAGTGGCAACCGTTATGGCAAAACCGTGGTGCGATAAAACAAAAAAATTAGCACAAAATATGATATTTTGAGGAAATAAAAAAAATACGTCGAGAGAAATTTTATCAAGTATATACGGCCGTAAGTTCGGCCAGGCCGAATCTTATGTACCCTCCACCATGGATTGCGTAGAAACTTCTACGAAAGACTGTCATCCACAAATTTCAACTCACTCGGATGAAATTTGTTCCTCCAAGAGGCTCCAAAACCAAATCTCGGGATCGGTTTATATGGGGCTATAAATGATTATGGAACTGAATATGGACCACTTTGCATGGTTGTTTAAATATCATATACTACCACCACGTACCAAATTTCAACCAGATCGATGAACTTTTGCTTCTCCAAAAGGCACCGGAGGTCAAATCTGGCGATCGGTTTATATGGGAGCTATATATAATTATGGACTGATAGGAACCAATTCCTGCATGGTTGTTGGATACCATATACTAACATCACGTACCAAATTTCAACCGAATGGGAAGAATTTTGCTCTTCCAAAGTGCTCCGGAGGTCAAATCTGGGGATCGGTTTATATGGGGCCTATATATAATTATGGACCGATATCGACCAATTTTTGCATGGGTGTTTGAGGCCATATATTAACATCACGTACCAAATTTCAACTGAATCAGATGAATTTTGGCCTTCCAAGAGGCTCCGGAGGTCAAATCTGGTGATCGGTTTATATGGGGGCTATATATAATTATGGACCGATATGGACCAATTTTTGTATGGTCGTTAGAGACCATATACTAACACCATGTACCAAATTTCAGCCGGATCGGATGAAATTTGCTTCTCTTAGAGGCTCCGCAAGCCAAATCGGGGGATCGGTTTATATGGGGGCTATATATAATTATGGACGGCGATGAACCAATTTTTGCATGGTTGTTAGAGACCATATACTAACACCATGTACCAATTTTCAGCCGATCGGATGAAATTTGTTTCTCTTAGAGCTTTGCAAGACAAATCGGGGATCGGTTAATATCTGGGCTATATATAATTATGGACCGATGTAACAATTTTTGACATGTTTTACAGACCGATTATTACTATTAGCACCAATGTACAAATTTCAGCCGGATCAAATGAAATTTGCTTCTCTTACAGGCCTCGCAAGCCAAATTTGGGGGTCCGTTTATATGGGGGCTATACGTAAAAGTGGACCGATATGGCCCATTTGCAATGCCATTCGACCTACATCAATAACAACTACTTGTGCCAAGTTTCAAGTCGATAGCTTGTTTCGTTCGGAAGTTAGCGTGATTTCAACAGACGGACGGACGGACATGCTCAGATCGACTCAGAATTTCACCACGACCCAGAATATATATACTTTATGGGGTCTTAGAGCAATATTTCGATGTGTTACAAATGGAATGAGAAACTTAATATACCCCATCCTATGGTGAGGTAAAAAGTGTAACAAAAAGTGGCATAAAGTAGAAAAAAGGTGGCAAAAATTGTAAAGACTACGGCCAAGTTAGTTGGTGTGAAAAACAAAAAAAAAATGTTTGGTTCAAAGTTGCGACTAACCCTATACAAAAGCCATTAAATTGGTGGATATCCATCCCAGGGCAAACCCATGTTATATTCATCGCTTCTGCGCAATTTTGCACCACTTCCGTATCAAAAACGAACATTTGCACTATTTTTTTTTTTTGGCCACGATTTTGGCTTGGTTATCTACATGTCAACAGATTTGGACCAAAAGATATGGCAAATATTGCAAAAGAACACAACAAAACTTGGGCAGTAGTTCTAAAGGATGTTGTGAATATGTGGTTGTCCTCCGTTGGGCCAACATTATTTACATTTCAATCATATTTTCATCATTTCCAAAAATTGTTTGCAATTAAAACAAATCCCGAACAGCTGCTGCAACTCCATAGATTTTTATTTAAAACAAACATCTTCTTGCCTATGAATTCTATGAAGGTTTGAGCATTTATGAAAATTTCAAAAAAAAATTTTTGCTGATATCACAATTCCATTCAAGGGCCATTTGCAATGTGTGAATGTGATTTGATAAAAATAGCTCTGGAGTTTGTTTATCTTGGCGTTTTAAATGTCAGGCTTAAATTCCTAGAAAACCACTTGGCAAAATTTTTTGTGTGTTTTCTTTCGAAATGGCAAATTCAATTGCAGCAAACACTTGCAATGACAGACCATTTGTGACGACTGCAACCGGATGATGAGGGAATATTCAAAATGAAGAACTTTGACGATTTCTCAATCATCATTTGTTATTGGCCAGCAGGCAAGTTGTCTCCAAAAGAGACCAAGAAAAAAAATACCAAGAATTTCTTGTGTGAAACGATTTTGATTTCCGAAGAACTTTTCCAGCATGGTTAATATGTTGCTATGGTTGGTAGTTGAGAGGGGAAGAGCTTATTAGCAGATTGTACTAGTGGTCATTTACAGCCACTAGTACAAATTGCTAATAAGCCTTCCCCTCAACTCACAAAGTGGATTTGTGTACTTTTCAAAATGTGTCGATTTTTCTGCAAATTTGGAAAATTCGATTTCTTGATTATATCAAATGTTGCAGACGTCGTCTTTTGACTTCGTGATGTGTTTTCCGTATAAATGCTCTCCTTTCAATTTAGTCGTTTTAAGTCCATTGGTCGATTTGATAACTATTAAAAGTCGATTTGTTTTTTATGACCAACATCATTGTTCAATAGTCGATTTTGTCTCAATTTTATGAAAAAACTAATATAGTCGAATTTGAAAATTTACACTAGGTTAGTTTATTGTTATGGAGGGATAACATGAATCGTGCAAGATGTATTTGTGT
>PGFW01022588.1:26052-36893 GCA_003123925.1 Haematobia irritans
GAAAATATTCTATAGAAACAAAATGTTAACAAATGTTTCTATAGAAGTAAACTTATGCTGCATTCACAGATTTCTAGAGGTGTGGTAAAACTTTGTTTTTTACACGCATAGATCAAATATGAGGACATCGTAGCCACGAATTTATCAGATGGTAGGTCAATTCCGATCAAATTTCCCTAACGAAAATATATGCTCTATTCATGGAATATTAAATAAGCCGTAGACGGGATAAACATTTTCAAACAAAAGTAGAACTCAGAAAACTAAATTTTCTAAATTTTCTACACATTCAACTGTTTGGTCCCTTCCAGTTGATTCTCTTATTTTTAATACCTACTCTTAATTTGGTAGTATAGAGAGAAATCTCCACATGAAAAAAATTGAGGATATTTAGTAGCCAATTCTTTCCTATTTTCCTATCCCTACACTGTTTTCTGCCATATATCGATGCAAATATAAGACCTTGTTAAAGAAACATTTAGCACAGAGCTTGGTGTATTTCTAGGAAAATTCATAGAAATGTTTCGTTTTGTGTGTGTGTCCTTCTTGAGTGTAAGCAAAATGTCGACGTATGTTTTTTTCGGGGTTTTTGCTCCCTCTCTCTCTCTCTCTCTTTCTATCTGAAACTATAATATAAACATAGCTCTCTCCTTTTCGCCCTCTTAGCTCTCTTTTTTCTTTCATTCAACTTAAATGCAACTTACCTTCTTTATAGGGCACCACATCTGGATTTTTTTCATCGTTTTTCTTTTCATCGTACCTAGAGTCTTCCGTATGACTTAATGGCAATGAGCTTTTATCTTTAATTTGCAAATTGTCAGGACGTGAGAATCTCTGATTCTGATGTTGGTACTTTTGTTGCTGTTTGTGTGAGCGTATCTTCAGTGCGGCAATTGTACCAATGCCAATGCACACAATTGCCACTAATATGCCCACAAATATGCCAACCGAGAGTATTGGTGTCAATTCAATATTTGTCTGTGAACCTTTATAGGATGTCAAAGCCACTGTGGAGAGAGAAAAAAAAACACAATAAGAAGGAGATTATAGAAAATATGTGAATACAAATAGAAATTGATACTGAGACAAATATGAAAAAAAGATAAAGGAATTGTAGGAAAATATTTTTAAAGAAAAATATGTATGTAAAAATTATATAAATATTTTATAAATGTTAGGGATTTTGGATTATTTGTTTAATCGTTTTAATTAATTTTAAGACCAAATAATTAACGGACATTGCTCTCAAAATTATTGTTGTTGTGTTAATCAGGCACGAAAATGAGGGTTAAAGACCTACACTTAAGGAGTTTGGTAATCTGGCCAGTAGTTTTTTGGGTATTAGATTTTACTTAGATTTTCTTCATCCCTTTTTTTGTTAGAATAATAAATTATAGTCCCTTTCAAGGCATTGAGATATTTTGAATACTTTTATTTATATTTATTTTCAACTATATTTTTGCGATTCCATATTGAATCGCTTCTTCTGGCCCTCAGAGGCTTCTACAATCCAAGCATTCTATAGAATCTACATGTCCATGAAAATGTCACACATTGCAAAACAAAATACTTTCTTTTTCTGTCGGTACCTACAGAAACTTAAACTTTCAACAGTGCGCGAATTTATACTAATGATTATGGACAAAATTTCTTTAAGAATAATAAAAGTTTATAAGTTGTTTATTTCTTTATTGAAATTTACCACAAATATTTTGGAAATTAGGCCTAGCTCTGTTAAAGTTGTAACGTCACAAGCAAAGGCACATTTTTTTGAAGTAAAGTGAGAATAATATTTTTTTTTGATTTTAAAAAAAGAGTCCTTATAATTATCTGAGAGTATTGAGTCCTTTCTCTAATTTAAGCACTAAAGACCACCGCTTCAAATATATAGGCCTCACGGATATTTTTTAATTGAAAACAAATTCACATTTTTACTTTGGAAGTATCTGCTTACCTAAAATATTATTTTTTTTCTTTCGTTCATTTTTTGATTAATTTGGATATTGCAAGTACCAGAATGATACAATTCCATAACATGACGAATCTGTATCGCTTCATTCTTTAATTTTTCTTGATCCTACGATTTAATTGCCAATAAGAGGTTCCCACAGGCCCTCGCGGCCCTTTCTTTCTCGCATCATCCCACCGCACCCCACGCCTGGGGCCCACATGCAGTCCGCCACCTCCCACCGCCCTCCAGGTCCTTCTCTCCTGCCTCGCCCTCGGGAAAAAAGGACCTTATTCAAAAGATGCCGCATCTTTGGCTCTGGAATTAATTCCAAAATCCTTCAGACAATGACCAAAATCTTTGGATCCAAGCTACATCTTCTTTTATGGTGCGCAGTATTAATCTGTCCGCAATAAAACTGACTATCAAAGAACCCTAAACTCAAACCAATTAGACCGTAACAGCCACCTTCCGGGCGCATGCGGTAGCTATCAGTGATTGCTTGTGAGCTGCTTTGGATGTCACTAAACGTATACCGCCCTCCATTCGCATTTTCGATAAAACGCATAAAAAAATACTTCATTGGCTCGAGCTTTCAAAAAATTACCTGTCTTATTAATTTCTATAATTTTTTAAAACATTTAAAAACCATCCCTAAAAATTTTGCGGCAGCTATAATCAAGATGCAGATTTTCGAAACACAACTCCAGACACGGACTGCGTCCACCGCCATCGATCCCGTCTTCCAAACGATGGAGAGAATGAAAATGATGAGCGCTCAGCTCCCCCACTATAGTCTTAACGCCGTAGACATTTGCTTCTAAATCCTCTAAGTAAATGAAATGGGCCGGTACTAGCGTACTTTTTCTATAGAAATAAAAAATTTTATGAGAAATTTTCTTATGGAATAAATTTTGACCCCAACAATGTTGTGTACAGAACATAGATTTGTTGATAAAATTTCAATTAAAGAAATAAAATTCTGATGAAAATTTTCCAGTTAGAAATAAATTTAGAGAAAATTTTCCAGTAGAAATAAAATTTAGGAGAAAATTTTTCTATGAAATAAATTTTTGAAGAAAAATTTTCTCTAGAAATTGAACATTTTTTTGAGAAAATTTTCATATAGATAATAAAATTTTGAGAAAATTTTCCTATAGATATTTAAAATTTATGGAGAAAATTTCTATAGAAATAAATTTTGACAAAGATTTTCTATAGAAATAAAATTTTTGCACAAAATTTTTTTTAGAAATAATATTTTGAAAGAAAATTTTCTATTGAATAAAAGATTTTTGACAAAATTTTCGTAGATAAATAAAAATAGGACAAGCATTTTGCTACAGAAAATAGATTTTGGTAAAATTTCTTTTTTTTTTCAAATTTTTTGTTAAGATTATTTTTGACACGAGTGTCGCAAACGTTCAAGCGTGGTAGGATCAATATGAAGATGCGACCCATCTTTCATTATTTCTTACTATTTGTGGGATATCATTCCCTTATTAATTATTAAAGGAGCCACCGTGGTACAATGGTTAGCATGCCCGCCTTCACATACAAAAGTCGTGGGCGGTTTCGATTCCTTGCCTTCGACGAACACCAAAAAAGTTTTTCAATCGGACTTGGGATTATCCAACCGCAGTAATGCTGTGTTTGCCATTTCTGAGGCGTGTTCAAAAGCTCTCTAAGTGGTTTCACTGCACAGTGGAACGCCGGTTCGGCTCGGTTATAAAAAAGTAGGTCCTTTTTCATTAGCTTAAATTTTAACATAAAAATTTTTTTATAGAAATAAAATGTTGACAAAATTTTAGATAGAATATAAAATTTTTGACAAAATTTTCTATAGAAATAAAATCTGTAGAAAATTTTTCCAATAGAAATAAAATTTAGAGCACATTTTCATACAGAAATAAAATTTTGCAAATTTTGCTATGGAATAAAATTTTGACAAAATTTTGTTACAGAAATAGATTTTTTGCGTAAAATATCAATTTTTTTCAAATTTTTTTAGCATTATTTTTTGGCACGGGAGGTGTCCCAAACGTTGGTAGTAGATCATATATTGAAGGTTACCCATTCTTTTATTATTATCTATATTTCGTGTGATATATTCCCCTATTAGTTATGAAGGAGCCACCGCTGCGGGGGCAGAGTCACATAGTGGACGGTGCAATGAATGCGTTAGCATGCCGCCTTGCAAACAGCAACGAGGTGATCGGTTCGATTCTTGGCTTTGGCTTACGAACACCAAAATTTGCAGCGGAGTGGGATTTATCCCCCACCTCAGTAATGCTGGTGACATTTCTGTAGGATTTCAAAGGCTTCTCTAAGGGTTTGCAGTGACAATTTGGAAACGCGGGCCGTTCGGACTCGGCTATTAAAAGAATGGGTCCCTTGTATAGAGCTTAACATGGAACCGCCAGCACTCAGTAATAAGAGAAAAGTTCCACCAATGTGGTATCACAATGGACTGAAGATAGGATTAAGTGGAGCCTTGATATCGGCTGCCACCTAACCTTAGGGGGGCAATATTTAATACTCGGACTCAAACCACGATTCTAGAACATATTCTAGTCCAGAATGTAATCCGGAAAAATGCGAACAAAGTGATTGTTTTTTATTTTTTTTTTGAATTTTTATTTTGACGATTCGCTGTGCTTTCGTTTTTAATAATCTTGAAAAATATAAAGAATTTCACATAAATTTCATGCCAATTTTCCTCACCAAATCCGCCGTACTCAAAAAATTCCGTGTTTATCCACTAAAAAATATTTCTAATTGGGAAACATTCCATATATTTTCATAATTTCGTTTTTTTGTGACGCATATAGTTGTCCAAATAAAGTTATTGAAAGACTTATGAGAGGCGACATTTAGGCCGATCCTAACGAAAAAGATTTCACAATTGAGAAATATCCTATGGCAGCTGTACAGTAACATTATAAATTAGCTTTTTGATTTTCGAAACAAATTCTTGTGTCCGTTTGTTTTAACCCAAATCTTAATTTAGCCTGCCCTCTTGTATGCTTGGGACTAAAAAGAAAGTTTTTTTTTTTTGTTTTTGACGATTCTGTAGAAATAAAAAGAATTTCATGGCTTAAACATTATCTTGAACGTGAATGAACCTATTTTGAAAAAAAATGCCTTCAAAAATCGCAAAATTTATGAAAATTTCCCAACTCAAAAATTTTGCCTACATCCATGAAAAAATATTCTTTAAATTTTTGGCATATAGGCGGCTAAGAAATGAATGGCAGACTACATTCATTTTCTTTTTTCATTACATTGCTTTAATATAATCTTTAATAGTCCTTGCTAATTGAGATTATTTTCATTTTTATTTTATTTTATAGAAACTTCGTAAAGTATAACTTTTCATTTTCTATTTTCACCTGCTAAACAATTAGAATATGCCACTTATGTTAAGTTAATTGCGTTCATTTTTTTTTTTTCAATAAAGACCTGGTGCGGTTTTTTGTAGTAAACTTTTTCAGCAGTTCACCTTTTGTTATAAAGTTTTTGCATTTTTTTTTTCATTTTTTTCAACTTAAAATAATTGCCAAAGGACTCGCTTTTCCCCTCCCTCTCTCTCTCCTCTCTGGCTTTCTCATTTCTTCTTCATTTACAATTGCATAGAAATTTGCTCAATTAGCTTAAAGTGCTGGTCTTAGATCTTTATTCATCATTACCTCACTCACTCAATTTTCATTCACTGGGTTTTTCTCCAAACAGACGCCAATGGTTCTTAGCCTGCTGCCTTTGGTTTAGCGAATACGGCCAAAGAATTGCAAAAGAATAAATTTACAGAATATTTAGCAGCATTTACAGATATATTTCCCACAATTGCCTAACATGCTGGGAGGAAGGGCTGAGCGAAGGGGCTTTGTGCAAATTAAAGGATTGCTTCAAATACAACGATTTGCTATCTTAAACTAATTTATCTTTTTTTTTCGTTTTTTTTTTTTTTTGCTTTTACGCTTTCATTTTAATGTGAAAAATATGTTTTTTTAGTTAAAGCAGTTTGCCTTATATTGCTTATATCTGTAGCCAAGAGAAAAAAAAGTATTTTTTGTGGAAATTTTTTTGCATTTACATTTTTCATAACATTTAGCGAAAGTTGAGATATCAATTAAGATTAAAGCAAGTCTAAAGATAAAAAAACAACACTAAAGAAAAACGACTATATTTATTATTTAAAAATAAATGTATTTTATTAATAAAACAATTGAGTAAAGTAAACCATCCCTACTGAACCTACTAAACCATCCCTACTAATTAGTAAAACATAAGCATTTTTTTGAGTATCATTGGTATAGGTTTTGGAGAACATAAAGGGGGGCTACATGTTCATGGGTGTCTTGTCACAATCTTGAACAGAGAGAAATTCTAATATTATGTTAGCTATCGTTTATTTTGCCGGCAAAGAGTTAGTATGTCACTAAATAGAATATTATTAAAAAAAAGAGGAAATCGGTCAATTAGTTGTGGATAATAAATTCAAATTTCTGCACATAGGGCAATAAATTTATGTAAGAGCTACATGTAAGTCAAAATACGATCAGCTAGTACATCAAAGTTTGAAATTTGAGATAAACATAGGTTAATTAAATATGGCCAAATATTGACAAAAATCGAGCGATGCTATATTGTTGGAACCTATATCTAAATGCTGAACCAAATTTGATATAAGTATTTTGCACGCTATGATTGATTTACCATTAGAGGTCACTTTGGGGTAAAATTTGAGTACGATCAGTTTAATTAAATGAGGCCCCTATTGGTCAAAAATAAGGTTAGTTTAGGGGCAAATTTTCAAAATCGGTGCTGGATTACATTTTATATGGGCAGCTATTCTAAATTTGAACCGATTTCGATGAAATTTTGCCACATACACTGTTAGTGCTATAGAAGATACATTTTAGCCAACCTCTGATTACGATCGGTTGATAAAATAAAGGTTTTACGGCCAAATTTTGGCCAACAATCGGTCCGATACAATATATATTGGGAGCTATATCTAAATTCTGAACGCGATTTTCGACTGAAATTTCGCACAATACAGTTAGAGCTATAGAAGAATGCATTTAGCCAACTAGAGTACGATCGGTTGATAAATAAGGGTTTTACGGCCAAATTTGAGCCAAATGTGAGCTATATCATAAATCTGAACCGATTTCCGATGGAAATCTGTGCACATAACATTTAGAGGTATTAGATAGATTATTTATTTATGCCAACTTTGAGCACTATCGGTTAATTAAATTAATGGTTTTACGCCCAAATTTTGGCAAAATCGGGCGGCCGGATACAGTATATATGGGTAGCTCATATCTAAATCTGAACCGACTTCGATTATTTTGGCACATATTGTCAGTACCATAAAAGATTAGTAGTTAGCCAAGTTATTGAGTAAGATCGCTTTAATAAATAAGGTTTTTATGGCCAAATTTTGGCAAAAAGATCGGGCGGGACTACATATCTATGGGAGCTACTATCTAAATCGTAACGATTTCGATGAAATTTTGCAGCAACTTAAAGGATAATGACAAAAGTTTACTATGTGCCAAATTTTTGATTGACGATCGGTTTGTAAAAAAGCGCACGTGACTCCATGTACGAAATCGGGGGCGATACATATATATGGGAGCTATTATCTAAATTTAGATCGATATCTATCAAATTCAATGCGTTCGTCCTTTGTGCCGCAAAAAAAAATACCCGTGTACAAAATTTCATCCACAATCGTTGTTAATAATTATCGACCGGAATCCTGTGAACAAACAAATACATGGACAGACGAGTACGCGACACCAAGCGCTAGATCGGACATCAGCGAGGTAGATTCTGAGTCGATCGGTATTTAGTATTCTTATGGGTCCTAAAATCAATATTTCTGGTAGGCACTTTTTTGGCCGATCAAACTATTATACCACTGCCACTATGTGGTTTAGGGTATAAAAAAGAAAAAAATGGAAAATTGAAAATGACAAAAATATTTTTTTCCAGTTTTTATTTTTATGAGAAAAAATTATAGAAAAAAATGTTCTCTAGATATAGAAAATAAAAATTAAAACAAGTATATACAGCGTAAGTCTCGGCCGGGCCGAAATCTTAAATACCCACCACCATTTGCAAACCAAATATTAGGGTTTTCCTTGAATTTCAGGGAGGCGGCTTGCAGAGTTGAGGACACTTCCGCAAGATAAAGATTTTAAAGATTTCATCCATGAGGACTATATCAGATTCTGAATTTATAAGCAACATTTTGTTTTGAGTTTTAGAGGAATCATTAACATTCTCTTTGTACCCAGTGTGCACGGAAAATTATAAAGAATAACGTCTTGATTTGAAATCTTAATCTGTAGAAGTAAATTCTGGAATTTTTCACATTGAGTTTCAAGCAATTTTCATGATCCAAGTTGCGACCTTCTACATCCTTCAAGAAGTGAAGTCGGTCTATATGGAGGCATCTAACCAAAAATGCGGACCTATAAAAACCTAATCCGATACACGTTTTTGTGAGCTACAATACCAGAATATTTACAATTTCAGGCAAATCAGATAAAAAACTACGGGTTTCTAGAAACCCAAGGCAGTAAAACGGGAGAATCGCTTCTTATGGGGGCTATACTTAAAATCATGGACCGCATACTCACCCGTTTTCGGCAACCTCTTTAATGCCCGAAAATACCTTTTAGATTTCAATTTCAGGCAAATAGAGAAATAAAAACTTCGGATTTCTAAGAAGCCCAAGAAGTAAAATCGGGAAATCGGCTCTATCATGGGGGCTATACCAAATTATGGACGATCCTCACCATATTTCGGCACACTTCTTTATGGTCCTAAAATAACTCTAGTTTTTCCAATTTCAGACAAATTGGATAATAAAATAAGCGTTTCTATAGCCCAGACCCCAAATCGGTGGAGGTCGTGTTTTTATTATGGCGAACATACCAAAACATGGACGATACTCACAATTTTTGGGCACACGTATTTTGTGGTCCATACAATACCTTCTAGATTTCCAATTTCCGGCTTAAATTGAATAAAAACTGCGATTTCTATAAGCCCAAAGAAGTAAAATTCGGGAGATGCGGGTCTATATGGGGCTATACCAAAATATGGACCATAAATACTCACAATTTTTGGCACACGTAGTTTTGTGGTCCTCAATACCTCTTAGATTTCCAATTTCAGGTAAATTTGAATAAACGACTGTGGTTTCTATAAGGCCCAGAAGTAAAATCGGGGAGATCGGTCTACTATGGGGGGGGCTATGCAAACGGTGGACGATACTCCACTATTTATGGCCACACCTCTTTACAGGTCACAAAATACCTCCAGATTTCAAATTTCAGGCACATTCGGATAAAAAAACTACGGTTTCTATAAGCCCAAGACCCAAATCGGGAGGCTCGGTATTATATGGGGGGACTATATCAATAACCTGACCGATTACAGCCCATTCGTTTCGAACTTGGAACCTGCCTGCAGACAAACAGACAGACGACGGACATCGTTATAATCGTTCTTAGAATTTCTCCCTGATCAAGAATATATATACTTTATATAGTCGGAAATCGATATCTTTTCGATGCCGTTTTACAACACGGAAGACAAACTTATGTATACGCCCGTCACCATTCTATGGTGGTTGGTATAAAAATAAGAAAACCCCTTAGTGAATTTCTTTTAAATTTTTGACTATTTTCTTCATAAGTTGGATATGTGCAAAAATCCTTCAATAACTTACATTCAAGTTCTTTATCTTTATTAAGCCAAAATTGAACATCAAAAAATTAAAGAAACATATTATTGTTTGCAGCAACGATGTTATTTTATTGGTGCCAAAAAGCTTATGTTTGCTGCAATCATAACATGTTTGGCTGCAAACATAATATGTTTTGCTTGTTAGCAAAGCACTGTTTTATTTGTTGGTCAAAATATTATGAGTTGCGAAGCAAATCAATAATATGTTTACAACAATACATAACATAGTTTGCTGGCAAGCCATAATATTTTATCGCCAGCCACAACATACGTATGTTTGCAGCAAACGGTGTTAATGGTTGCAGGCAAACACGTTATGGTTTGCAGCACAAGTTACAAGAAACATATTGTATTGGTTGCAGGCAACTACAATAAACGGTGTCTTCTGTTGCAGATACATAATATGTTTTTTGCGGCAACAATTAGTATGTTTACGAACAACCATAATATGTGTGCCACAGAAATATTATTGCTTACGAGGAAACATATTATTGTGTTGCAGCAAACATTGCTTAATTTTTGGTGCCAAACATGATTATAGTTTGCTCGTTGCAACCATAACCATGTTTGCTGCCAACCCATAACATGTTTGCGGCAAACATACATATGTTTGCTTTAGCCAAACATGCTATCTTTTGGATCAAAACATACTTATTTTGGTTGCAGCAATCAAATATGTTGCAACAATTCATAAACATGTTTGTTGCAAACCCATTAATATGGTTAATCAACAAACATTAATATGTTTGCTGCAACCATAACATGTTTGTTGCAACCATAATATGTTTCTTGTAACCATAATGTAAGTTTTGTTTTTTTAAATTTTTTTTTTCGTCTATAAATGTTTTATTTTTTCTATAAAATAAAACTCGAAAAGAATAATTTTGTCATTTTCTTTTCAATTTTTTTTTTTGGCTAATCAGAAATAGATCTTTTGCTCCTCTTTTATATTTGTTCCCAGTTCGAAAAGTAATACATGTTTTTTCTTTGGATAAAGTTTTTATAAACATAATTACCAAAGACGTTTGAGTTTCCACAATAATTAAAATGCAAGTCATTAATGAGATGGATTTTTTTTTTCGTTTGGGGAAAAAATAAACACCCCAAAATACAAATAAAATTT
>PGFW01022597.1:3424-16373 GCA_003123925.1 Haematobia irritans
TTACTTTTTATGCCATAGTTTTTCCAACGATATTATAGCGTTTTCCCTCATGTAGCGCTCAATTTAATGCTAAATCGTTGGAAACTTTTAATTAAAAAAATACAAGTGTTTGTACAATATTTTCAAATAGGGAAAAACTCTCATCATTTTTTGTAGGGATCCAAAAAAAAGAAATAAAAAAATAAGAAAAAAGAACAGAGTATTAAAAGACCTACACAGTTAAATGACCAGAGGCAGCAGAAGCAATAATAGCGACGGGCGGCGACACTACTTTACCAAAGAATAGAACAGCAATAAAGCTCTTGTAGTTTAGCTCGACTACCAAACACACAGCAACACACTCATAAATCTGGAATATTGGTGCCATCGCAACGTTGCGTGAGTAAATTTTTAAATTCCTGGACTTTCTTTTATAGAAACACTCCTGCTTTGGTTCTGTCTGCAGCGCAGCATGTACATATAAAGAGGTGATTTTAAACGAACAAGTTGGAGGGAAAAGTGAAAAGCGATCCGAAAATTATTCACAAAGTAAGCTATGCAACGTGTAGTTGTATGTAGCATGCGGTTTGTAATAGTCTGTGTGCACACTTGAATGTTTACTCTTTTTGTTTTATTACTCACTCACCCACACACGCCGCCCCAAGCCCCCTGCCAAACTCTTGCTGTTAAATTATTCATTGTGTGAATAGCCCCATGCAACACGTAAAGGCCTGGTTGCGTGTTTGTTGTAATAACAATCTTTACATATGCTAAACTATGGTAATACTCTATTATGGCAACTTACAACAAAAACAAAAATTGGCCATTTTTTTTTCTCTGTTCAAGGTGGTGGTAATTGAGAGAGAGTTCACCATGAAGTAGAGTGCAGTATGCACAGATATTCCAGATTTAATGAGTGTTGTGTTCTGTGGTGTTTGGTAAAGTCAGAGCTAAAATCTACAAGACTTCTATTGCTGGTTCTATTCTTTGGTAAAGTAGTTGTCGCCGCCGTCGCTATATTGCTTCTGCTGGCCTCTGTCCATTTAACTGTGTAGGTCTTTTAATACTCTGTTCTTTTTTCTTATTTTTTTATTTCTTTTTTTTGGATCCCCTACAAAAATGATGAGAGTTTTTCCCTATTTGAAAATAATTGTTACAAAACACGTTGTATTTTTTTAATAAAATTTTTCTAACACGATTTTAGCATTAAATTGAGCGCTACATGAGGGAAAACGCCTATAATATCGTTGGAAAAACTATGGCATAAAAAAGTAAATAGTTTAAGACAAACAAAAAAGACGAAAGCGAAAAAGAAAAAGAGACACACACATACCATAAATAGGAAATAAATCAAAATATGAAATCCAGAAGCTTAGGAAAGTATGCAAAAAATTTAGGATATTAAAATGAAATTTAGTCGAGGAGCGTGTATATGGGTAATTTCATGTCGAAACTAACACATTGCAAATATTTATATAAATAAAATTTTGACAAAATTTTCTATAGAAATAAAATTTTAACTAAATTTCCTAATAGAAAAAAAATTTTGAAAAAATAACTCATAGAAATAAATTTTCGAGGCAAAATTTCTATAGAAATAAAATTTTGAAAAATTTCCTAATAGAAATAAAAGTTTGATAAAATTTCCTATAGATATAAAATTTTGACTAAAATTTCTATAGAAATAAAATCTTGACTAAATTTTCTATAGTAATAAAATTTTGACAAATAATTCATAGAAAATTAATTTTTGACAAAATTTTCTATAGAAATAAAATTTTAACAAAATTTTCTATAGAAATAAAATTTTGATAAAATTTTCTATAGTAATAAAATTTTGACAAAATTTTCTATAGTAATAATTTTTGACAAAATTTTCTAATAGAAAATAAAATTTTAACAAAATTTCCTATTAGAACTAAATTTTGATAAAATTTTCTATAGTAATAAAAGTTTGACAAAATTTCTATAGAAATTAAATTTTGAAAAAATTTCTATAGAAAAAAAATTTAGAAAAAATTTCTATTAGAAAAAAGTGTTAATAAATTTTCTATAGAACTTACATTTTGATAAAATATATTTATCGATATAAAATTTTGACAAAATTTTTGTTATAGAAATAAAATATTGACAAAATTTTCATAAAAATAAATTTTTGACAAAATTTCCTACAGAAATAAATTTTTGATAAAATTCCTATAGAAATAAAATTTTTGACAAAATTTTCTATATCAATAAAATTTTGACAAAACTTTTCGTAGCAAGTAAACATTTTCACAAAAATTTTCTACATTTTTGACAAAATTCTGCTATGAATAAAATTTTTGACAAATTTTTGTACAGAAATACATTTTTGAAAAAATGTTCTATAAGAAATAAATTAATATTATGAAATAAGACTATTTTCTATAGAACATTATAAAATTTTACCAAAATTTTATATGACAAATTTTTATAAAATTTTTAGACATAAAATTTTGACAAATTTCTATTGAAATAAAAATTTTAATTACATTTTCTATAGCAAATAAAATTTTGACAAAAGTTTTGTATAGAAATGAAATTATTGACAAATTTCCTATAAAAAAAACCCCCCAAAAATCTTGAAAATTTTCTATAGCAATATAATTTTTGACAAAATTTTCCTATAAAAATGAAAATTATAAATATTAATATTAAAAAAAAAAAAACAAACAAAACAAAACAGTAATTAATAATTTAATCTCTTTAATCTTCATCATAGTCGAAGTGGGTCATGTCCAGAGTAATAAATTGATTTACGTATTTATAATCAGTTGTCCACACCACCTACATGTAGCTCGGTTACAAAGTCTCCTCTACAAAGAAAGTAATCTACTATTCAGGATATTTCTAATTTTAATTTGTAAACATTATTTTGCCTGTCATCGCCAAACTTGCTTCCATGCTTCTATTTCTCATATTATAAGAAACCCTTGGACTTAAAGCAGTGATTGCATTTATACAACAAAAAAGATAATGAGAACTTTTCCCCATAGAAATTTAGCTGCCGTTTTCGGACGAATTAGACAATAAAATTAATAACTAAAGAAGTAATTTTTCCTAACCCTGGCGGTCTATTTGTTTCCAAAATTTCTAATTAGACTGTGAGGAGGCTCTGAAGAAGCATAGCCTACTTATAGCTAGCAATGGCCAGCATCTGTTTAGCTGTCGATATTGTATCTGTTTTATTCATTTGCTATTGAACAAACGTTCCATGTACGCTGCAATTGACAGGCTAAACATAATTAAAATTGTTCGTTAAGTTTCAGCTTTAACTTAAACGACAACCATCGCAAACGAAAAAAATCCGCGTTCATTACACGTGGTTCCAAAAACGGTTTGACACGCCTTGTTTTAAGGCTTATTTAGGTTTGAATCCGCGACCCATTGGATGCTAGCCACTTGTACCACGCTGGCTCCAGGTTCTGACGTAAAAAACACTTATTTGCTGAAAGACCAAGATATTGCTTTAAAACATTGCATAACAATTTCTTAATGCAGCCAGATAGATTTACCTTTCTTTGAGCCTCTAGGTAGCGCGCAATTTCTCAGCGATCAATTTAAATTCGCGTACATGACGTAGGTATTAAATCCCCAAACTAACTCCCATAATACTTGGCTATATTGCCCCAATTTTAGGGTGAAATTTTCCGTCCAATCAATTAAGGGAATTCTATAGGCTTTTTGCTCGAATTAAAACCAATTTTCGCCTAACTGCTTCTAATCGGCTTAAAAATCGCTAAGCTTCTCGAAATATTCTGCTGGTATTTTGTGTCTAATTGCGTGCAAAGGATTGTTCAGAGTTGGCCATATTGGCTTATTTTCTATCCTTGCCATTGTCTCTAATAATTGTTTAATTTTTTAAATTTTCCAGAAATTCAAGCAACATTTCATTTTTATATGCAAGGCGCCGATTTTTTCGGGCAAAAAATTAAGACTTTTTTAAATTTTATTGGCAACGCACATAAGAAAAAAAAAACAACCCCTATTTTATTACTCACGTACGCTATTCTGGTATTGTATGTATATGTGTTCCCATACACTTGAAAAACAGTGAACCCACCAGGAAGAAAAATTTTCGGGTTAATTTTTTACAGAAAAATTTGAGTATTTTATAGAAAATTTTTAACTAAACAGTATAACAAACTGCTGGCCATCACGCCGATGTCATAAAAATAAGTAAGATATTTTTCAACCAAATTCAGAAAAATTTCTTAGACACTAATTAAGTTTTTTTTCACTTGTTAAAGAAAATTTTTGAGTTTGAAGCGAAAAACTTGGAGCTTCAAAATTGCCAAGAATGTCCTTTAGCTGACATTACGAAAGTTCATGATGACGGCCATTTTTTGCGGTAAAATTTAACAAATTTAAAGAAAATTTCTGACACTATTTTTGTGGAAGACACGAATTTAGTTAAATTTTTATGCCTTCTATTTGAGTATATTTTTTTCCTCGCCGTTTAGTTAATTTTAACCAACGTACACAAAAAATATTTAGAGTAGAGGAAACTTTCTCCAAAACATTAATAATCCATGAACTAAAACGGAAATGTTAAATTGGCTTTTAGCTGAACATATAGAGTTCACTTTTTTTTGAGTGTATCTGAGCATTATCTTCAGTCACTTAATTCTTAGAACTATTCACAGTGGAAAAAAGGGTCAGCCTTAACTGTTGCCTCATCGTACGAGATTACTTAATGCGTTGCGTGATGTGTTTTTATCAAATTGAGAAGAGTTTGAGTATAGCCCTTTATATGAGTAGCGATGAGCTATCAGCATACTACTCCTTCGACATAGGTAAAATTTTGGGCTAGATATTAAATCCATACTGGGTTTCGCGTTAATCTGTTATGTTACCCTCCAACCTTCAATCCATGGTGAAGGGTTCAAAAGATTCGGCCAGAGTCGAAATAACATAATTTGTGACATTTTCATAATATTTCATACGTTTGGACCCATATTGTAAAGGCCTCTTTCCAGGCCTTTCTCTTAAGCTCTCTCTCTCCTTTCTTCTCTTATTAATCTACGAACCGACATCGTTAGCCATTGTTTTAGTTTGCAGAATTTCGTTTGCCAATGCCTTTCAACCTTTGTAGTTATTTGTTTTGTTTTCCCGTCATTGCTCCCATCCTAGCTGTCATCGTCTTTACAACGGACAACAGCAACAACAGCGACAAGTTCTCACAGAAAATCTAATGAAAATCGTCGAAACATTTTATAAATTTCATGTAAAAACAAAAAAAAAACAAACCACAAAATCAATTCAAAATATAGAGAAAAATTGTTTAAGCTTTTCCATGGAATAGAAAATAACATTAGACCCAATCTTGGGCATTGATTTTAAAAAGCATTTCCTAAGTAAAAGTAAACTAGGACGCTATATTGAAAGTTTCAATTTTTTTTAAAGGGAAAATGAACAAAGACAGATTCGTTAGCGGGCATGCATTTTTCTATGTTCGAATAAATAACTTGAATGAACTGGTATATCTCCTTTTTAATATCCTCCACAATTGTTTGCTGACCATAATCACACTAACGCTCGGCATCAACCATATAGGTGTTAAAACAAATGCCAAAAAGACAATCTATTTACTAACGTCAACCAATGCCCGGGTGCACTATCCTCAAGAAGTAGATTTTGAAAACGTAAATTTTGGAAAAGTTTTTAACAAAATTTGTATAGCAAAAAAAATTTGACAAAAATTAATAAGAAAAATGTTGAAAAATTTTCTATTAGAAAAAATTTTGACAAAATATTCTTTAAAAATAAAATTTTGCCAAATTTTCTATAGAAAATAAAATGTGTTTAACAAAATTCCATAGAAAAAAATTTAACCAAAATTTTGCTAATAAAATAAAAATTTTAACAAAATTTGCTATAGAAATAAATTTTCTATAGAAAAAATTTTGATTAAAATTTTCTAGCAGAAAATAAAATTTTGACAAAAAATATTCTAAAGAAATAAAAATTTAGAAAATTTTCTACAGAAATAAATTTATGAGAAAATTTTCTACAGCAAATAAAATTTTGAGAAATTTTCTACAGAAAATAAATTTTGAGAAAATTTTCTATGGAAATAAAAAATATTGACAATTCTTTTATATGTAGAAAAAGTGATAAAATTTTCATAGAAATATTTGACAAAATTTTCTATAAAAAAAACATTTTGACAAAATTTCAAATAATTTCAATTCTATAGAAATAAAATGCTTGACAAAATTTTCTATAGAAATAAAAATTTTGGAAAATAAGATTTTTATGGTTGGTAGTATTCTGATAAAATTTTTCTTAAAATTTTTTGGTAGATTTATTGGCTCTGAGTGGATATTTTTTTTTTTTTTTTTTTTTTAAAAAAAAATTTTTTTTTTTCTTTTTTTTTTTTTTTTTTTTTTTATTACAATTTTTTTTTTTTTTTTTTTTTTTTTTTTTTTTTTTTACAAATAGCACCGTAAATACGCCCTCTGCCGGTTGTGTGATAAGTTTAGCACGTGTTTATCTTTGCCAAAACAAACATCAAGGGACCTTTTACCCAATAAAAACACAAGGCAATTCAATAGAATTGCTAATTATTCCAAGCGCTCTCAAACATTTGGTTTCCCAAGCATTAGCTTAGAATTTTAATTTTGAGCAATTGTTGAGGCAAATAGAATTTTTCAACACAAGCGGCGACATTACCCTCAACATCCTTTCATGCGTTTCCGAAATTCGGAATCGCCAAATTTTATTTTGGCCATAATTTTCTTAACCTTTAATTCATTTTAACTAAATCTTGGTTAACATAGCTTTTCTTTAAGGAGAAGTTCAATTAAAATTAGTATGCAAGTCCTAGAGTATCACTATTTTTTTCGTTACAAAAGAAAAATTAAAATTCTTAGCGGATTTGCGATTCGAATATCAGAACAATGGCCAAGATTTATTTTTCTTTGTAACGAAAAATAGTGATACTCTAAGGGACTTCAAGTTACAATTTTAATTTGCAACTTCTCCTTAAAGAAAAAACTTATGTTACCAAGCAAATTTAAGTTAAAATGATTTAAAGGTTAAGAAATTATGGCCAAATGAAAATTTGCGATTCCGAATTTCGCGCAACCATGAAAGGAATTGTTGAGGGTTAATGTTTCCGGCTTGCTGTTGAAAATTCTATTTCCTCAACAATTTGCTCAAAATTAAATTCTAAGCTAATGCTGGACAACCATGTTGGGAGAGCGCTTGGAATATTTTATAGCAATTCTTGAATCTTGTGGTTTATTCGGTAAAGGTCCTTGATGTTGGTTTGCTGGCCCAAAAAGTATAACAACCGTGCCATTAGCTTAAAACTTATTCACACAACCGGACAGAGGTAAGTATTTACCGCCGTGCTATTTGTCTATTATCCACTAGAAGCCAATAAATCTACCAAAATTTTAATGTAAAATTTTACCTCAAAATACTACCTAACATAAAATTCTTATTTACAACAATTTTATTTCTATTAGAAAAATTTTGTCAACCATTTTATTGTCTATAGAAAATTTTGTCAAAAATGTTTTTTTATAAGAAAATTTTGTCTACAGAAAATTTTATCACTTTTTCTACATAAAAAAAAATTGTCAATATTTTTATTTCCATAGAAAAATTTTAAATCAAAATTTTATTTCTTGTAGATTTTACTCAAAATTTATTTCTGTTAGAAAATATTTCTCAAAATTTTATTCTTGTAGAAAATATTTCTCAAAATTTATATTTCTGCTAGAATATTTTTTGTTCAAACATTCTATTTCTGTAAGAAAATTTTATCCAAAATTTTTTTCTATATGCAAAATTTTATTTCTATAGCAAATATTTGTTAAAATTTTATTTCTATAGCAAATTTTTTTTTTAAATTTTATTTCTATGAAAATTTTGTCAACATTTTTATTTTCTTATAGAAAATTTGGCCAAAAATCTTATTTATTAAAGAATATTTTGTCAAAAATTTTTTTCTATTAGAAAATTTTGTCAACATTTTTTCTTATTATATTGTCAAACTTTTTTTGATTACAAAAATTTGTTTAAAACCACTTTCCAAAATTTACGTTCAAAAATCTACTTTCTTTGACGCGTAGTCACCCCGGGGCATGGGTTGACGTTGTAAATAGGATGGTCTTTTTGATTTGTTTCTACACCTATATTGGTTGATCGAGTCTTTAGTCGTGATTATGGTCACAAACAATGATGGATGGCATATTAAAAAGCGAGATATACGCAGTTCATTTCCAATTCATTTATTCGAACATACGAAAAATGCAATCCACCTAACGAATCTGCTTTTTTGTCCATTTCCCTTTTAAAAAATTATAAACTTTCAGATATTAGGCGTCCTAGATTTACTTTTACTTAGAAATGCATTTTTAATCAATTGCCCCAAGATTGGGTAATGTTATTTTCTATTCCATGGCAAAAGCTTTAACAATTTCATCTCTTATTTTGCAATGATCTTTTGTGTGTTTGTTTTTTTTTTTTGCTTCTTACATGAATTTATAAAATGTTTCGACGGATTTTCATTAGATTTCTTGAAGCAACTTGTCCTGCTTGTTGCTGTTGGTCGCTTGTAACAACGATGACAGCTAGGGATGGGCACAATGACGGAACAACAATAACTACAAAGGTTGAAGGCATTTGGCCAAAAACAAATTTCTGCCAACTAAAACAATTGGCAACGACTGTCGGTTCGCGATAGCTTAGATTATGAAGAGAGATAGGAGAGAGAGGAAGCTAACGAGAATAGGCCTGGAAAGAGGCCTTTTACAATATGGCCGTCCCAAACGTATGAAAAATATTTATGAAAATGTCACAAATTATTTGTTATTTCGACTCTGGCCGAATCTTTTTTGAACCCTTCAACCGCATGGATGAGTTGGAGGGTACATAACAGAATAAACGACAAACCAGTATGGATTTATATCTACCCAAAATTACCTATGTCCGAAGGGAAGTATGATGCTGATTACTTCATCCTACTCATATAAAGCTATTTACTCAAACTCTTCTCAATTTGATAAAACACACACTGCGCAAACGCGATTAAGTATCTTCTCGATGAGCAACAGTTAAGCTGACCCTTTCCTTCTCACGTGTGCAATAGTTTTAAGAATTAAGTGGACTGAAGATAAAATGCTCAGATACACTCAAAAAAAAGTGAACTCTATATTTTCACTAAAGCCAATTTAACTTCGTTTAGTTCATGGATGGAATTATTATGTTTGGAGAAATGTTTCCTCTTTACTCTAATATTTTTTTCGTGCTGTAACGTTTGCCGTTAAATTAACTAAAACCGAGGAAAAAAATATACTCAAATGATAGCATAAAAATTAACTAAATTCGTGTCTTCCACAAAAATAGTTCAAGAAATTTCTTTAAATTTGTAAAATTTTACCAAAAAATCGTCCATCATGAACTTTCAGTATGCACTAAAGACATTCTTGCCAATTTTGAACTTCAAGTTTTTCTTCAAACTACAAAATTTCTTTAACAAGTGAAAAAAAAAAAACTTTTAAAAAATTATGTCTAGAATATTTTCTTGAATTGTTGAAAAATATTTACTTATTTTTTTTTATGTACATGCGGCGTGATGCCAGGGCGTTTGTTATACTGTTTAGTTAAAATTTTCATAAATATTTCAAAATTTTCTAAAATTAACCGAAATTTTCTTCCTGAGTGGGTTTTTTTTCACTTGCTTTTTTTCAGTGTATGGGAACACAATATACATACAATACCAGAATTAGCTTACGTGAGCTAAAATAATAGGGGTTGTTTTTTTTCTTATGTTGCTGCCAATAAAATTTAAAAAGTCTTTAATTTTTTCCGAAAACAATCGGGTCCACCTTGCATAGTTAAAAATGAGATGCTCTTTGAATTTCTTGCGACAATTTTAAAAATTTTTACAATTTATTTATGGAACAATGCAAGGAATAGAAATTAAGCCAATATGGAAGCTCTGAACAAACTCCTTTGCACGCAATAGACTCTCAATACCAGCAGAATATTTTCGAGAACGCTTGCCGATTTTTAACGCGATTAGAGCAGTAGGGCGAAAAGATGGTTTAATTCGAGCAAAAGCTCTATAGGAATCCCTATTGATTGGACGGAAAATTCACCTAAATCTAGGTGCGGATTAGGCCAATATTATAGCCGGTAGTTTGGGGTTAATACCTACCGTCATGTCATGACATTTTTAAATTTGATCCGTCTAGCAGAAATAGCGCGCTACCTAGAGGCTCAAGAAGATGTAAATCTATCTGCTGCCCATTAGATAATTGTTACTGCAATGTTTATAAGCCAATATCTTGGTTCTTTCACAATAGTGTTTTTACGATAGAACCTGCGGAGAGCCACGCGTGGTACAATTGGCTAGGCATCCAGATGGTCTCGCGGACTTCAACCTAAATAAGGCCTTAAACAAGGCGTTGGTCAAACCCGTTTTTGACACGCTGTCATGAGAACCTGCGGATTTTTTTTCGTTTTCGAATGGTTGTCGCTTTAAAGTTTAAACTGAAAACTTTACAACGAACCAATTTATAATTATGTTTGGTCAATGCCAGCGTAATGGAACGTTGTTCAATAGCAAATGAATAGACAATATTCGACGCTAAACAGATTGCTGCCATGCCTAGCTAAAGCTAGCTTATGTTCTCAGAGCTTCCTCAACAGTCTAATAGAAATTTGTTGAAACAATAGACGCCTAGGGTAAGGAAATTATCTTTTACGTCTATAATTTATTATTGTTAATTCGTTCGCCGGAAACGCCAGCCTGAAAATTTACTTATGGGCGAAAAGTGTTCTTCATTTATTCTTTTTTTGTGCTATTAAAAATTGCAATCACTTCTAGTCAGAGGGATCTATAATGTGAACTTAGAAGCAAATGGACCAGTTAGGACGATTGACAGGCACAATTAATGTAAAATCTAAAATTTTAGATTATCCTGGATCGAATAGGATTATTTTTTTGTTAGGAGGGACTTCCTGTATAACGACTACATGTAGTGGTGTGGACAACTTGATTATAAATACGTAATCAATTTTACTCTGGACATGCACCTACTTCCGACTTGATGGAAGATTAAAGAGATTAATTATTAATTACTGTTTTTGTTTGTTTGTTTTTTTTTTTTTAATTTATATTTATAATTTCATTTTTATAGGAAATTTTGTCAAAATTTTATTGCTATAGAAAATTTTGTCAAAATTTTGTTTTTATAGGAAATTTTGTCAAAATTTCATTCTTATACAAAACTTTTGTCAAAATTTATTTCTATAGAAAATGCTATTAAAATTTTATTTCAATAGAAAATTTTGTCAAAAATTTTATTTCTATAGAAAAAAATTTTATAAAATGTTGTGTACTATAGAAATTTTAGTCAAATTTTATTTTCTATAGAAAAATTTTTTTCAAAATTTTATTTCTATAGAACATTTTTTCAAAAATGTATTTCTGTTACAAAAATTTTTGTCAAAATTTTAATTTCAATAGAGAATTTTGTCAAAAATGTAGGAAAATTTTTGTGAAAATTTTTATTGATACAGAAAGTTTTTGTCAAAATTTTAGTTGATATAGAAAATTTTGTTCAAAATTTTATTTCTATAGAAATTTATCAAAAATGTTATTTCTGTAGAAATTTTGTCAAAAATTTATTTTTTAGAAATTTTTCAATATTTTATTTCTATAGAAAAATTTTTTTGTCAAAATTTTATATCGCATAAATAATTTGTACAAAATTTATAACTTCTATAAGAAAATTTTATTAAAACTTTATTTCTTATAAAATTATTTTTAAAATTTTTATTTCTATAGAAAATTTTCTCAAAATTTAATTTCTATTAGGAAATTTTAGTCAACTTTTTAATTTACTCATAGAAAATTTTATCAAAATTTTAGTTCTATAGGAAATTTTGCTTAAAATTTTTATTTATAGAAAATTTTGTCAAAAATTTATTACTATAGAAAATTTTTGTCAAAATTTTATATTACTATAGGAAAATTTTATCAAAAATTTTATTTCTATTAGAAATTTTGTAAAATTTTATTTCTATTAGAAAATTTTGGTCAAAATTTATTTCTATGAATTTTTGTCAAAATTTTATTTACTATAGAAAATTTAGTCAAATTTTTATTTCTATAGAAATTTAATCAAAATTTTATTATCTATAGGAAATTTTATTCAAATTTTATTTCTATCAGCCGAAATTTTTCAAAATTTTATTTCTATAGAAAATTTGTCGAAAATTTATTTCTAAGATTATTTTTCAAAATTTTTTTTCTATTTACGCGAAATTTAGTTAAAATTTTATTTCTATGAAAATTAGAAAATTTTGTTTCAAAAAATTTTATTTTTTATATAAATATTATTCTCAATGGTGTTAGTTTCGACATGAAATTACCCATATACACGCTCCTCGACTAAATTTCATTTTAATATCCTAAATTTATTTTGCAATCACTTTCTAAGCTTCTGGATTCATATTTTGATTTATTCGTATTTAGTTGGTAGTGTGTGTACTCTTTTTCTTTTTCGCTTCGTCTTTCTTGCTTTGTCTTAAACTATCTTACTTTTTATGCCATTAGTTTTTCCAATCGATATTATTAGCGTCTTCCTCAATTAGCGCTCAATTCTAAATGCCCTAAAATCGTTAGGAAACTTTTTAATTAAAAATACAAGTGTTTGTACAATATTTTCAAATCAGGGAAAACTCTCATTCATTTTTTTGTAGGGATCAAAAATAAGATAATACAAAAATAAGAAAAAGAACAGAGTATCTAAAGACCTACAGACAGCTTAAATGCCAAGAGCAGCATAAGCAATAATAGCGACGGGACGGCCGACACTACTTATACCAAAGAATAGAAAGCACTAAAGCTCTTGTAGTTTAGCTCGACCCTACCAAACACACAAGCAACACCACTTCATTAAATCTGGACGGAATATTTGGTGCC
>PGFW01022603.1:10046-28877 GCA_003123925.1 Haematobia irritans
GAGTCAGCCGGCGGAGTATGAGAGTATTAATGAGGTTAATTGTTTTTATTATTCTACACCAAATATAAGGCGTTTAAGAAATAGTTATTTTCCTTAAAACTACGTGCTCACGCTACGAAGAAATCGCAAGCAGTATGCTGTCTGTCCTTTTCATCTATTGCTTTTGCGAGTAGAAATAATTGGGCTGCGTATTTATGTGGCCTTGCCTCACCAATATCACGCAATACCACTTGCCGATCTACACCAATAAGCAACTCCTTTGTGCCAAGTTTCTAGCGCATAGCTTGTTTTTGTGCGCAAAGTTAGGCGCATCGTTGAATTCAAAGATCGATGAAGGACGGACAGATTTTTACCATGACCTAGGAATACTGGGTGTCTTGGACAAATATTTCGATTTCTTACAAACAGTAATGACAAAAATAAGTATTTAGCCCCCATGCATTAGCGTAGCTAGGACATTTTTCCTAGGTGGCGGACTATAGGCCCCCTAGCTCCGCTGAAAATTCTATAAGACTGAACCTTACTTAGATTCAATTAATGTTTTATTTCATTAGAAATGATAACAATATAGACAATTTTTTCAAAAATAACTCGGACGAATTCATTTTTATAATAAAGCCAAACTAAAAGTAGTCCACGCTTTTCCCAGAAAAAAAATATGGGAGTTGTTTCTTAAAGGCACAACCTTTTAAAGAGCACTTCCAAAAGAACTGTTCCTTACAAAGAAGTTTAATTCATTTTCAACTACACAGGAAGCTTTTTTATACTTCATTTCTTTTCTATTATTTTTAATGCGTATTTTTTGTTTCTTTTAAACAAAAGTAAGAATATAAAATTGGTACAAATTATTCAAATTTTGTCCACAAAAATGCTTTTAATTCAATATTAGAAATCTTTCATTAGAATTTTTGAAAATATTCGATGGAAAACGTTTCAAACAAGTGTTTAGAATGCATCTAAATAGTCATAAAAAATTATTAAAAAATAATTGTTGAATTAGATATAATGCATTTGGACGTCAATTGCCTGTTTCGGTATCAGGCTAACATGAATATAAAAATTAATTATTTGTGAAAATATAACAAAATTTTTTAATTCACATTCAAAACACTGAATTCGGATCACACCTTAAGAAGTGATGCAAATTCATTGCAAGGCTGTTTGAAACGAGTTGGACATTTCGCTTCTATGACAATTTCATATGTACATTTCATCGCTTTTCTCCGCAAATTTTGGCCAACCACTTCCGGACCCAAAAAGAACATTTTCACTTCTTTTTTTGGCTACGCTTTTTTGCAGCATTATTAAGATATTAATTTATGAAATAGTATCAATTACTATTTTTTAAATTAAATTGACTAAACCAGACTAAACAAAATAATAAAGGAGCTTTAGTTATTCAACTAATCAAAAAGTTTCAACCACAGATCTTATTTTATAAATTTACCAGATAAAAACATTGCCATCGGGAAACTGTACCACAACCAAAGTTATTCGATTGTTGCCATGAAAATCTTTAGCGGAACTTCTTTAGCTGTGTATTATACTTGTTGCATTTTTTTTAGAAAAATATGTCTAAAATCGTAAATAAGACGTTTTCAAATTCTGGGGGGGGCTAAAATTTTTTCTTGGGGGGTCTAAGCCCCTCCCCAGAGGCCTATCCTTACGCTTATGGCCCTCCAATCTCGTTTCGGATCATTGGTTGTCCACTTGTTGCCACAAATAATCTACCAAAATGTGACAGAAATTTTTACCAAAAATACAGCAATTTTAAACTTATTTATTTTTGAAGTTTTGATTTTATTTTCACAGAAAATTATTTTAAATCTTTTTTCTATAGGACAATTTTCTCAAAATTATTTCTACAGAAAATTTGCTTCAAAATTTATTTTCTAATGAAAATTGGAATTTCTTCAAAATTTATTATCTATAGAACAACTTTTGTCAAATTTATGTTCTATAGAACATTTTCTCAACAAATTTTCATTTTCTAAACAATTTTGCTCAAAATTAATTTCTTACATTTTGCACAAATTTTTTCTACAAAATCCTAAAATTTATTTCTATAGAAAATTTTGCCGATCAACATTTTTATTTCTATAGAAAATTTTTGTCATACTTTTATTTCTTAGAAATTTTGTGAAAATTTATTTCTATAGATTTAACATTTATCTATTTGTGAACATACTACGAAAATTTGTGACATATTCTATAGAAAATTTTGTGTACAAAATTTATTCTATAGAAATTTTGTTAAAATTTTACTTCTATAGAAAATTTGTCAAAATTTTATTTCTATAGAAAATTTTGCTCAAAATTTTATTTACTATTAGAAAATTTTCTGTCCAAATTTTTTTACGTCAGGAAATTTTGTTCAAAATTTTATTTCTAGTCAGGAAAAATTTCTCTCCAAATTTTTTTTCTATAGAAAATTTTATCAAAAATTTTTATTTCTATAGAACATAATTTTGTCAATTTTATTTCTTATAGAAAAATTGTCAAAAATTTTATTCTAACGAAAAATTTGTGTAAAATTTTATTTCTACTTCCTAAGAAAAATTTATCAAAATTTTGATTCTTAGAAAATTGTGAAAATTGTATTTCTTATAGAAAATTTTGTTCAAAATTTTAATTCCTATAGAAAATTTTGTTCAAAATTTTGATTTCTATCTAGAAAATTTTGTCAAAATTTTTATTTCTATAGAAAATTTTGCTCAACATTGTTATTTCTATTCCAGAACAATTTTATTTCAAAATTTTATTGCTTTAGGAAATTTTTCTCAATATATTTCTAGAAGAATAAAGTAATGCTAATGCAAGAATTTACTTTCTATAGACAATGTTTTCAAATTTATTTCTGTAGAAAATTTTTGTCAAAATTTTATTTCTATAGGAAAATTTTGTCAAAAATTTGTATTTCTATAGAAAATTTCTGTCAAAATTTTATTTCTTAGAAAAAATTTTCAAAAATTTTATTGATCTATAAAACTTTTTGTTCAAAATTTTACTTTCTCTATAAAAAATTTTGTCAAATTTTTGATTTCTATAGAAATTTCCGTTCGGATAAGTTGCTCAACATTTTTATTTTCTTGGAAAATTTTGTCAACATCATTATTTCTCCAATAAAATTTTTGTCAAAAAATTTTATTTCTAGATAGAAAATTTTTTTGCTCAACATTTTAATACTCCTAAAAAATTTCTTGTCAAAATTTTATTTCTATAGAAAATTTTGTCAAAATTTTCATTCTATTTCTTTCTAGAAAATTATATCAAAAGTGTATTTGCCTTAGAAAATTTTATCAAAATTTTCTTATTTTGTTCAGAAACTTTGCCAAAATGTTTATTTCGATGGAAATTTTTGTCAAAATTTTATTGCTTATAGAAAATTTATCTAAAATGTTATTTTCTATTAGAAAAATTTCTTCCTATTACAAAATTTTCGTAATTTTTTTTGCATATTAGTTAAATTATTTTCAACATTTTTATAGCCCATTCACCATAGGAAATGGTGACCCGGTGGTATACGTAAGTCTTGTCATTCCGTTTGTTAACCACATCGATAATATCGATTTTCGAATTTATATATAATGTATATTATATTCTTGATCAGGGGAGAAATTCTACGGACTATATAAGGCATGTCCGTCTTGCTTTGTCTGTAATCACGCCTACAGGACTTACCATATAAGTAGAGCTATTGTCCTGAAATTATGACACAGACTCGTATTTTGTACTGCGCCGCCAGCGCATTTCGAAGATAGGGCTATATTTCGGTGTTATGGTTTTATGATGCTAGCTTCGCATATAAAACCTGATCGCCGATTTTGGGGTCTAGGGTCTTTCTAGAACTCGTAGTTTTCATGCCAAGTTCCCTGAAATTGTAAAATCTAGGGTATTCTAGGACCGTAATAGAACGGTGCTGAATATGGTGATCATCGGACCATCTTTTCATATTAGCCCCTTATGTAGACCAGATCGCCCGATTTGGGGTCTTGGACATCTAGAATCCTGTTAGTTTATATCCCAATTTGCATTGAAATGGAAATCTAGAGGTATTCTTGGAAACCATAAAGAGATGCTGCCGAATTATTGAGGTATTCGCGTACAGTTTTTGATATAGCCCCCTTAAAACCGGGGCCTTCGATTTGTAGTTCTTAGATTTCTAAAGAACTACAATGTAGATGCTGACTGAATTATTGGGAGTATCCCTCCATGCTTTTGGCGTAGCCCCATAGACCGATCTCCCGATTTAACTCCTAGGCGTTTCTTTCTGGAAATTTTAGTTTTATTCGATTTGCCACAAATTGAAAACTATACTGACGATTTTAGACCCACAAAAAAGTGTATAATGATTAGTTTATCGCGTCCATTTTGGTAAGGCCTCCAATATAGATCGATTTACAGATCTGTTAGGCTTCAGAAGGGTGTCTGATCATGAAAACTTCATTTGAAACTGAATGTAAAATTTCCAGATTTTACGTCTCGTTAATCATTTAAATCAATGGAATTAAAAATCCACATATTTTAGATTCCAAATCAAGGCGTTATTTCATTATTTTCTTGCACACATACAAGAGATGTTTATGATCTCCTCTAGAATTCAAACAAAAAAAGGTTCTTGTAAATCCAGAATCTCCTCTAGTCTTACATTTATCTGCGGGAAGTCGTATTGCGTTGAACTGATCTTGCTTGGGAAAATATCGGGTCATCAAACGGAATATACATAAGTTTTTATGCTGTTGAGCCCATAAGCTTTTTTATTACCCTCACCATAGGATGCGGCGGGTATATTAACTTTTTGTCATATTCCGTTTGTAACACATCGACAATATTGCTCTTAAGCCCCATAAAGTTATATATATTCTGGGTCGTGGGCTGAATCTGAGTCGATCTAAGCATGTCCGTCCGTTCCGTCCGTTCTGTCCGTCTGTCGGCTGTCCGGTGCCGTCTGTGGAAATCACGCTAACTTCCGAAGCGAAACAAGCCTATTCGACTTGAAAACTTTGCACAAGTAGTTGCCTATTGATGTAGGTCGGATGGTACCTGAAAATCCGGCCATATCGCCGACCAACGTTTACGTTATCAGCCCCATATAATACCGGGAGTGCGCCCAAATTTTTTGGCTTGGGAGCTCCGCGAGCAGCAAAATTCAGTCGATTCGCGTTTGAAAATTTGGTACCTGCATGTTGCGTAGCGGGCCCTCATAACGAACCATGCAAAGAATTCGGTCCATATCGGTCGCATAATTTTCTATATAGCTACCCATATAAACGATCCCCAGAGTTTTGATCCTCCGGAGGCCTCTTGGACGGAACAAAATTCATCCGATTCCGGTTTGAACAGTTTCAGTTAGGTGGTCTTTAGTTATCACGGTCTCTAACACTCATGCAAAAAATTTGGTCCATGTCGGCTCCATAATTATATATAGCCCCATTATAGAACCGATCCCCAGATTTCGACCTCCGGAGCCTCTTGCGAGGGAGAAAAATTCATCCCGATTCGGTTTGAATATGTGGTTACCTGATGTTAGTATACCGCGTCTCTAACAACCATGCAAAAATTGGTCCATTATCGGATTCATAATTATTATATAGCTGCCCAGTAATAACCGATCCCAGATTTGAACTCGGAGCCTCTTGGAGAGAGCAAGATTCATTCCGATTCCAATTGAATTTAGTAATCGTGGTGTTAGTATATTAGTCATCTAACAACCATGCAAAAATTTGGTCCATTATCGGTTTCATAATTATATATAGCTCCCATATAAAACCGATCCCCAGATTTGACCTCAGGGAGCCTCTTGGAGGAGCAAATTCATCCGATCCAGTTGAAATTTGGTACATGGTCGTTTAGTATATTGGTATCTAACGAGACCGATTGCAAAATTGGTCCATATCGGTCCATCTAATTATCTATAGCAAAAGTCATCCGCGATGCGGTTGAACATTTGGTACATTTGTCCAATATTATGGCTCTAACAGCCACTGTAAAAAATTGGTCAATATCGGATTCTTTAGTTATATTATAGCCGATGACTTATTAACACAAAATTCGGTCCATATCGCCAAAAATAATCTACCAAAACTTTATTTCTATTAGAAAATTTTGTTCAAAATTTTTATTACTATAGAAAGTTGCCTGGCGGTGTGTCAAATTTCATTTCCTATAGAAAAAAAAAAAGTTTTGTCAAACGTTTTATTTCTATGAGAAAATTGTTTGTCAAAATTTTATTTCCCATAGAAAGTTTTTGATCAAAATTTTATTTTTATTAGAAATTTTGTAAAAAATTTATTTCTGTAGGAAAATTTTGTCAACATTTTTTTCTATACAAAATTTTTGCCCCCCCAAAAAAACCATTTTTTTTTACTTCCATAGAAATTTTTGTCAACATTTTATATTCTATAGAAAATTTGTCAAGTTTTTATTTCTAAGCAAAATTTTGTCAAAAATTTTATTTCTATAGAAAATATTTGTCAATGTTTCATTTCTATAGAAAATTTTGTCAAACTATATTATATACGTATTTAATCGGCCTTTTTTTGTTTAATATTTATACCCCGTATGGGCTAACTTACATTTAGAAGACAGTGCTTTAAAAAAGGTTTTACGATACCTTGCCATCGGCAAGTGTTATCGCAACCCAAGTATTTCGATTGTGGATGACAGTCTTTAGTAGAAGTTCCTTACGCAATTCCATTGGGTGGAGGTACATAAGTTTTTATGCTGGCCGTTACGCATAAGCTTTTTTATAGGCTTTTTTAAAATCCAAAAAATAAAAACAATTACTTGATCACAATCGATCACTTTATTGCGACGACAAAACAATTAATAAAGCTAGCAATCTCTCTAACAAAGGTTACAAAAAACATCATTATTATTCTCATTATCTCTTTAGCTGAACCGCTAGAATTTCGCATGCAAATTTATGGCCCTTTGCTGTTGTAAGAAAAATGCAAGTCATTGCAAGGTAAACATTCGTGGTGTATACATCATTTTTGCAAGGAGAGTTTGTATGTTTCGCATTGCTATGCTGCTGAGAGTGCTGTTACTGAGATTCGTTTGCTTGTACAGTGGGTTGGCTTGAGCATCCTCCCCCCGTTGGAATGCATGTGCATTTTCAACAAAGTTATTATCAATGGGTAACAGTGCCAATTTCGTTACAGATCATCGAATTATGTCATTAAGGTTTTTATTAATGCTACACACCGAACAGCCGAAACATCTTCTTCCTTGATTATCACATATACTTTCAATTTTATTTCCAATCATACCACTGTATTATATTCATTTAGGCGTTGTAATTCAATGCTTGACAAATGTTTGTTTCCTTAATTTCTAATAACATAATTCTCAACATAGAAGTTATCTAACTACTCCGGAAAAGTGCAAATATATGTTCAGTCTCTATTAATAATAAGAGTAATGTTCAGAAGTTATATCCTCAATAAACAAGAAACCTAATCCAACAATACAAAAGATACAAAAAACAAAAGCACACACATAGCAAACTGTAATAAGTTGGTCGATTATAAATAAATAAATAAATAAGTTACCTATAAGTTATAAGGATTCTATTGAATAAAACACTTGTTTCTCTCCAGCCACTTCCCCACCCCAAAAAACACCAAAAACCAAAACCCAAGGTTACAAAAGAACTTTCACAATTGTTTTCACCCCTTGAACCTGGGCTCACAAGAACAATAACAACAACAACAGAAGAGAGAAGAGAAAACCATTTTGTGTCCTGTTTATTTGTAGTTCATGGTTCATGATAATCCAGCTTAACAAATTTTTACTTCGACTCCAAAACTTATCCTTGGCCAATGTGGACAATAAAAACTTTTTTGTTAAGTATTTATTATTATTATTATATTTGTTGATATTTGGTTCCTTTGCCAGAGGGCTAAGCAAACAAATTTACGAGATAAGGACAACACCAGTAGTAGTTGTTATTGTTGCTGTTGTTGTTCTTGTAGTCCATAGTACTTGAAGTGAAGAGAACTGTATGTAGAATGTAGAATAACAGACAATATAACTTTCTCTAAAACTTCAATCTGGCTACTGTTGTTGATTGTGATACAGCAGAGAGGCCTTAAGTTAACCTAAGCACACACACACACATGCACCAAGACTTTGGTGTATGCTGGTGCCCATCGATGCTTAAGTGTACAAAGCCTGCCAATTCATATAAAGCCTCTGGAAAATACTTATGGCCTTTGTCGACATTGATTACTGTTATCGAATATTGATTTTTCAATGGGTTAATCCAATCAATAAATTTCTTGTTGACATTTACTGTGTGGTTTTCATTATGAATTCCAATAGCTTTAGGCTAGAGATATAACGAAGTTTGTTTCCTCTCTAAGGTTAGCATTAGATTACACGTTATTAATTTTTTTTTTGTTTTTGGTGTAGGGATGTCGGTTTGGCAAGTCTGAAAATTTCAACAAACAAAATCAAAGAATATCAGATGAATTTTAAACAAGTATGGAAAATTCAAAGTCGGACGGGGTCGACTATAATATACCCTGCACCACTTTGTAGATACTATCTCAAATCCCATATACTCATATACATATATTTAAAGCTGACTCGATCTAGACAAAATTTGTTTGACTTCTACAAAATCTATAGACTTAAAATTGAAGTCGGCTATTGTCCTGGAGTGGAATACAATGTTAGTACAAAAAAAAAATGTGTGGAATATGTATATCTAAATCAATTTTTAGATAACCTCGCAAAAAAGCATTTATGATTTATCGAACGATAAATATGTATTGGAAATATATGAAAACTTGAGTCCGTTATACTAGTTTTTCACTTAGCAGTGATGGCCAAAATACCCACAAAGAAAATGTGGATATTTTGGCGATTTTTTCCCAAACATATATATGGGGGCTATCAATTGAAATGATTTCAATCAAATTTGGCATGCAAAGTAAGAAGGTTAATTATGCTCTCTGTGCAAGGTTTCACGTAAATCGGAGCTAAAATTTTGTCTCTGTGGTAGGGGTTTCCTTTTCCCGGACTTTTTCCAGCGGAAATTTTTTTCGAAATTTCCGGGACCCGGTCAAAGGCAAACCTGCTTATATGCAGCATATGTCGGTTCAATATTCCCCAAAAAGCGAAACACTATCGCCTAATACCCTCATTCTTCATTACACTTTCAAAAATCCAACTGGTCATTTGCCATTAAAACAGCCTCTAATTATATATAAAATATTGTAAAAAAATTCCGGGAATTCCCGCACTTAATTCCCGGGAAAGCGGAACGACACAAATACAAATTTCCCGGACAAAATTTTCTATAAGAAATAAAATTTTGACAGATTTTTTCTATAGAATAAAAAAATTTGAACAAAATTTTCTATAGAAATAAATTTTTGACTATAAATTTTTCATAGAAATAAATTTGCAATTTTTGACAAAATTGTTAATTTTCCTGACAAGAAATATAAATTTTGACAACATTTTAAAAGAATAAAATTTTGACAAAATTTCTATGCAAAACAATGTTGATGTCAAGTTTTTCTAAGAAATAAATTTTTCAAAATATTTTAATAGCAATTATATATTTTGACAAAATTTTTCCTAATCAGAAACAAATTGTGACAAATTTCTATGTAGAAATAAAATTTTACAGAATATTTTCTATAGAGAATAAATTTGAAAAATTTTCTATAGAAATAAAATTTGCAATTTAAGAATATAATCTGACGAATTTTCATTGATAAAACTTGACAATATATTTACATAGAAATAAATATTTTGACAAAATTTTCTAATAGGAAAATAAGACATTTTCTCGAAAGAACTTAGAAAAATTTGTCTTTAAGAATAAATTTTATTCAAAATTTCTTATAGAAATAAAATTTTTGGACAATTTTCTATAGAAATAAAGATTTGTTGACAAAAATTTTCCTATAAAAAAAATTGTTGAAATTCTATAATATATTTTGATAGAAATTTCTATAGATACTTATTCAACCAAGTTTTCTATAGAAAATTTAAAAGTTTGCTAAAATAATTCTCTAAATAAGAAAATATAAGATCAATTTTGTGGCACAAATTTTCATAGAAATCAAATTTAAATTTTATAGAAATAACAAAAATTATAACTGACAAAATTTTCTATAAAATAAATTTTGACAAAATTTTCTTATAGCGAAATAGAAGTTATTAACACAATTGTCTATAGATAATAAATTTGAGCCAAAATTCTATTTTGGATTTTCAAGAAAAAATTCTTGACAAAATTTTCTATCGAAATACAAATGTTTGACAAAATTTTCTATAGAAGTAAAATGAGAAATTTTTCTAACAGAATAACTTAAAATTTTCTATAAAAATTAAGTGACAAAATGTTCCATAAATATAAAAATTTTGACAAAATTTTTCTATAGATATAAACTATTTTTGACAAATTTTTATAGAAATAAAATATTTGACAAAATTTTTTATAGACATAAAATTTAAGAAAATTTTCCTATAGAAATAAAATTTTGGACAAAATTTTTCTATAGAAATAAAATTTTGACAAAAATTTGCACCCCCCCCCCCCCCCCCCCCCCCCCTCTATAGGAAAAAAATTTTGAAAAAATTTCCGTAAGAAATAAAATTTTGAGAAAATTTTATAGAAATAAATTTTGCACAAAATTTGTTTTGAAATAGACAATTTTGACAAAATTTTCTATAAGAGAATAAAAGTTTTTAACAAAATTTTCTTTTGAAATACAATTTTGACAAAATTTTCTAAATAGAATAAAATTTTGACAAAATTTTCTATAGGAAATATAAATTTTGACAAAATTTTCTAAGAAATAAAAATTTTGACAAAAATTTTCTTAGAAATAAAATTTTGACAAAATTTTCTAATAGAAATAAAATTTTTGACAAAATTTTTGCTATAGATAATAAAATTTTGACAAAATGAGATAGGGAGATTGTGTTGGTGAAATATTTTGTTCCCAAAATTTGGTAAGATTATTTTTGGCTCGAGTGGCAACAGTGCTCAGAGCCGACCCTGGCAGTATTGCCCAAGAAACTTATGTGTCTATCTCGTCTCCTTCTGGGTGTTGCAAACATATTGCAGCTAACTTATAATACCCTTTTTCCATAGTGATGGGCAGGGTATAAAAAGGCCAAAGAACCAGGGAAATGAAAAATTAGGTCCCATGTACTTCGATAAATTCAAAACAAGAAATACCGAGTTGCTTCTCTCCATTTTAAAATATGGGACAGCATATACTCGTGTATTTTTAATTAAAATTTTCTGTCGTCATCGTTGGTGCCATAAATTTAGCAATTTTCTGCTTCCAGACAAAAAAACTGCAAATGTCGGGCCAAATTTCACAATAAAGCTCCATTATTGAAAGGCGTGATTACAACAGAATGGATGGACATGGAAAGTTGGTTTTAGTTTCTATCAAAGTTCAATGGAATTTTTGTCTTGTGCCAGACCCAAAAATTAGTAAAATTTATTTAAATGGAACTGCCGCGTCCGTTCATCGTGAACTTATCTTTAGTAACTCATCTAAGTGATTCCCGGGTGTTTTTGAAACCGGATATCTGCAGCTATGATCTCTTCTCCTTGAATATTTTGCATAATTTTTCGCACCCTTATTTATTTGCCACAATGAATAGTTCGACAATGGAACAACATGTATGTCTGGACCGAAATATGTCCATGGTCAAGTCCTGTGGTTTGTAGTCTGGAAGAGAAAAATTTATGCACACAACCTAAATATGGCTTAAAATTGTTTTTCCATTTGATGGTACATATATTATTTTGTTTTTTGTTTTTTTTTTTGATTTTTTTTTATAAATAATAACAATCTAGATAAACATTTTGTAAATGATAAATGGACATTATTTTTTATTTGTTAGTCACTCATTGTAAATGAGTTTGATTGGGATGTAATTTTCGGTGTGGTTTTTGTCCTCAGGGGTATTGGACCTTTAACGGGGATTTCATTAAACACGAAATGGAATTAACACCCAATATCATAAGAAGCCTCGAAAAAACGGGAAATTTATGTAAATTTTCCCATAACACCACATAGATTACTGAGCTATCAAAGAAATGCCATCAATCAATTAGTGTTGGTATATATGTGAAGGTCAAATCGACATTCAATGCCTCATTGTGTCCTTAGGGAATAAAATTTGATACGGATTGAGTAAGGATATTTGATTCGATTTACGTGAGGGGCAAAAAAGTGGATATTTAAATTTTTTCATTGTGGAATACTGTTAAAAAAATTATTTTAGTCTTCATATTCAAAAGCGAAATTTATGTTTTTAATTTTTGTGAAAATTGAAACAATGTGCAAACAAAATCGCAGTTCAATTGAGGTTTTTTTTAAAGATATTTTTTCATATCATATCCAATAAAGTTGATTTTAAATGTTTTTGCTAATTTCGCTAATGTTCTTTGATTATTTGCAGTTTGCTAAATTCGTTTAAACTCCACTTCCAGATGATGTAGAAGAGAACCACCGGCAAAATACGTAATTGCCACGGCTGTGCCACAAATGTAATTACTCCTGGGTACCCATGGGATAATATGGGTAAATTTGGACGAAATATTTTGAAGTTTTTATGAAAATTTGAACAAGAAAATGGGAGTTTTGATTTCCACTGAAAAAATTCAAGAAAATATGTCAACTGAAATAAAAGCAAAGTTGAGACTCGAGTGCAATTATTTAATAAGGTAGCCTTATTTCATAGAAATAAAAATTTTGACAAAATTGTTCTATGGAAATAAAATTTTTGACAAAATTGGCTTATAGCAATAAAATTTTGACATCAAATTCCTATAGAAACTAAAATGTTGCCAAAAGTTTTCTAAAAGCAATAAAATTTTGACAAACTTTCTTCTATGAAACTAAAATTTTGTTGAAAATTTTATTTTAAACAGAAATAAAATTTTGACACAATTTGCTATAGCCAACAAAATTTTGACAAAATTTTCGATAGAAATAAAATTTTTGACAAAACTTTTCGATAGAAATAAATTTGATAAAATTTTTTTATAGCAAATAAAACTTTTGACAAAAATTTTCGTATGGAACATAAAATATTGACAAAAATTTTTCCTATGGAAATAAAATTTGACAAAAATTTTATATAGAAATAAAATGTTGCAAAATTTTCTATAGAATAAGATTTTCTGTAGAAATAAGAATCTTGAAAAATTTTCTATGGCAAATAAAATTTCTATAGAATAAAAGATTTGTTGTAATTGTTTTCATAAAAATAAATTTTTTGACAAATTTTCGATAGAAATAAGATTTTTGACAAAACTTTTCTATAAAAATTTGGTACGAGAAATTTTTCTATAAAAATAAATTTTTTTGGACAAAATTTTAGTAACAAATACATTTAGACAAAATTTTTTATAGAACACTAACAATTGTTGAATTTTTCTAATAGAACATAAAATTTTGTTGAAATTTTCTATACATAAAATTTTTCTTATAAAATTGTGAGCAAAAATTTTCCAAGAAAGTAAAATTTTTGACAAAATTTTCTTATAGCAAAATAAAATGTTGACAAAATTTCTAGAGAAATAAAATTTTGACAAAATTTTTTTTTATAAGAAATAAAAATTTTAAAAATTTTCTATAGAAATAAATTTGACAAAGAATTTCTATAGAAATAAAGCTTTGACAAAATTTTTCTATAAGAATTAAATTGACAACGATTTTCTATGGAAATAAAATTTTGGCAAAATTTTCTATAGAAAATAAAATTTGAAGCAAAAATTTTCTATGAAAATAAAATGTTTGACAACACTTTCTTAAATAGAAATAAAATTTTGACAAAATTTACTACAGAAACAAAAATCGTGACAAAAATTTCCTATGCAATAAACATTTTGACAAAATTTGTCTATAGAAATAAAATGTTGCAAAACATTTTCTAATAGAAATTAAATTTTTGACAAAGTTTCTATATGAAAATAAAATTTTTAGAAAATTTTTCTATGGAAATTAAAACTTTTGATAATACATTTCCTATATGAAGATAAAATTTTTGACAAAGATTTTTTATGGAAAATAAATTTGACAAAATTTTCTATTGGCAATAAATTTCGACACAATTTTTATTATGGAAAGTAGAAATTTTATACAAAATTTCATAGACATAAAAATTTTAACAACATTTTTTTATAGAAAACCAATTTTGACAAATATTTTCTATAGAAATAAAATTTTACAAAATTTTCTATAAAAATTTAAAATTTTACAAAATTTTTATGGAAATAAAATTTTTGACAAAATTTTCTATGAAAATAAAATGTTGAGCAAATTTCTATAGAAATTAAGTTTTTTGATAAAATTTACTATAGAAATTTAAAATTTGCATAAAATCTTCCTATAGAAAAAAATTTTTGGCAATATTTTTCTATAGAAATAAAAGTTTGACAAATTTTTTTTATAGAAAAAAATTGTTGAAAAATTTTATTAAGCAAATAGCAACTTGTTGACAAATATTTCTGCTAGAAATAAAATGTTTTACTCAAAATTTTCTAATAGAAATAATTATTATTGACAAAATTGGCTATTAGAAATCAGAAATGTTTTTAACAAAATTTTCTGTAGAAATAAAATTTTGACAAAATTTTGTATGGGGAATACATTTTCACAAAACTTTTCTATAGAAATAAAAATTTTCGACAAAGTTTTCCTAATAAAAAACAGTAAGGAAAAGTCGAAAGTCGGGCGGGGCCGACTATATATACCTGCACCACTTTGTAAGATCTAAATTTTCGATGACCATCCGTCAAATGTGTTGGGGCGTCTTTACATAACGTTTGTCCCCAATTACATACATTTATATATCACGTCGATCTGGACATAATTTGATACGACTTCTACAAATCTATAGACTCAAAATTTTAAGTCGGCTAATGAACTAGCGGTGAACACAATGATAAGTAAAAAAATATGGAAACAGTTTAAATCTTGAAGCAATTTTAAGCGGAAACTCGAACAAAGTTTATTTTATGGTTTATCGCTCGATATATATGGTATTAGAGTTTAGGCAAATATAGCAGTCATTTTACAACTTTTCGACTAAACCAGGTGCCGATTTAACAAAGGAAAAATGTTGTATTTTGAGCATTTTTGTCGAAATCAGAAAAACATATAGAATGGATCTAATATTCTAAATCTCGAACTGATTTCACCAAAATTGGCACGCATGACTACAATGCTAATTTCACTCCCTGTGCAAAATTTCAACCAAATTGGGCGTAAAGCTTCTGGCTTCTGGACCGTATTAGTCCATATCGGGCGAAAAGATATAATTGGATGAGCTAAATCTAAGAATCTGAACCGATTCAATAAATTTGGCCACATCTTGACTATAGTAACTTAAAATTGTTCTTCTTGTGCAGAAATTATTAAGTAAATTTAGGGTAAAACTGGCTACTGGGGCGCATATCAAGCCCATATCGGACGGAAATATATATAATGCGGAGCTAATAATCTAAGATTGACCGATTTCTTCCATAAATCAAATAGGGATTCTATTCCTGAGCCAGGACACTACTTGTGCCAGAATAAATTTGAAGTCGATTGTACTAAAACTGCGACCTAAACTTGATTAACTAAATAAATGTGTTCACGGACAGACGGACATCGCTATATCGACTCAGAGCCCACCCTGAGATTATTGCCAAAGACACCATGTGTCTATCTCGTTCGCTTCTGTGTGTTGCAAACATATGCACTAAACTTAAGTAATACCCCTGTCTCCAACAGTGTGGAGCAGGGTATAAAAATGTTCTATAGATATAAAATTTTGAACAAAAAATTGCTATAGAAACAAAATTTTAGATAAAATTTCTATAGAAAAACATTTTTGACAAAATTTTTCTACAGAATACAATTTTGACAAAATTTTTCTATAGAATACAATTTTGACAAAATTTCTATAGAAATAAATTTTGACAAAAACTTCCTATATAAATTAAAATTTTGACAAAATTTCTATAGGAATACAATTTACAAATTTCCTATAGAAATAAAATTTGCAAATTCGCATATTAGAAAAAAAATGTTCTATAGATATAAAATTTTGACAAAAATTTTCTATAGAAATAAAGTTTTTGACGAAAAAATTTCTTATAGAAATAAAAATTTCGGCAAAATTTCTAAGAAATAAAATTATGCGCAAAATTATTCTATAGAAATAAAGTTTTTGACAAAATTTTCTATAAAAATAAATTTTGACAAAATTTTCTATAGAAATACAAGTTTGACAAAATTTTCTAAACAAATAAATTTTGACAAAATTGTTTATAAAAGTAAATGTTTATGTTTTTTTTTTTGACAAAAATTTTCTATTACCAAATACAATTTTGACAAACAATTTTTCTGTAGAAATTAAAATTTTGACAAAATTTTCTATAGAAATAAAATATTTATGTTGAAATTTTCTACTTAGAAATAAATTTTGACAAAAATTCTTCTATAGATAAACTTGGTAAAATTTTGACAAAATTGTCTATGGAAAAAAAGTTTGATTATAGTAATGTGTGCCAAATTTGCTCAAATCCGATTTGGGCAAATATGGCCAACTTACCCGCATTTTCCTAATAAAATCGCCACTGCTTAGTAGAACACTTGTAAAAATTACTCAAATTTTCCAATACTTTTAATTCATATCTATCGGCCGATAAATCACAAATCGACTTTTGCGAAATTGCTCCGCCTCAGGTTCTAAAGACTAAAGTGGCAGTCCAATTTGGTTCAGGCTCACTTAAATTATTCAGTCCATTGTGATAGCCCCAGGGTCTAAGTCTATACAATTTTTGTCCACATCAGTTCATATTACATTATAAGCGTATATAGGCATAAACTTTTATATTTGACACCCATAAAATTTGAAGGATTTGAGGTGGTATCGCAAAAGGGGATGTACAAAGTGGTGCAGGGTATAATACAGTCTGACCAGCCCGACTTTAAACTTTCCTTACTTTTTTGAAATCCCAAACTTTCACATATATTCTAAATTGAAAATTGCTTAACAAAATAAATTTCATCCTAATTATTTCCTATTATATTCCTATTTCAAAATTGAAGAGAAGCAATTAAATTTTTAGACCAATTTAAGGAACAATGTTTAATAATTTTTAGAAACATTTTCGCTTTCCAGCCATTATCAAAATTTCATTTTCTATGGCATCTAACCTTAGCGTAATCTATGTAAATTGTATTATCTAAACAGCTGCACTATTTAACGTAATTCCATTCACTTGATTCAAAGAATTACGCAACATGTTCGACAACTTAAAAGAAAACGAAACGAAAGAAAAGTTTCTTAAAAAATGTCTAATTTTTGAAATTGTTTCCTGGCTAACTTTTTCAATTGGTTGCCATGTTGTCAAAGTTTCCAAATTTCACCATTGGCATTGATGCGAAAAATTCAAATTTGTCACCAAAAGAATTACGAGAGCGTGATGACGGACCTGGTGGTGAATGATTACCCCAAATAGGATTTTTTTGGGCATCTTTAAATATGGATGAGATGGAAGGCTCTTCCATTTAAGCTTTAAACATGCAAATGACTTTTGTTATGACAAACCACATGGTGGTGTTGAGTATTCTATGGGTTTGCCACATAAATTTTTGGGAAAACAACAAATTTCGTAGATTGTGGATATAGCCAAGCAATATTGTTAGTGGCCACATTTTCTGGCTGACCACTGTTACAATATCAATGTCACCAACAAATTTTCATTGGAAAATATAAACATTTGGAAAAAATATTGCCTGAGGGCTTTTTTTTATAAGGATTTGGGTAATAGACAAAGGCATTCGAGGCGTTTGGTTAGGTCCAACAAGCGGAAGTTCCAAAGACCATTCACATTTAGACATAGATTTCTAATTGTAAAACTGAATCACCAGAGGTCTCTGCCAATGACACTAACTCCTCTCTAACTACTGATGTGACACCATATTTATTGGCAACACTTTAGCTAAATATAGTATGCCTTGGCTTTGAAATCATTTTTTATTTTAGTTCATTCATTCTTTTATTCTTTCAAAATTTAAAAAAAAATAAATAATTTTTCCAATTTTAGCAAAAATATTATTTCAAATAAGCTTTTGGAAAATGAGGCATATTGTCGCTCTTGCAACTGGAATTGTCCTAGTTGTCCAAATTTATAGAACAATAAAAGGCCCTTGAAAACAAATGAAGCCTTAAAGATACTGAGAAAAAAGGACAAAACTTTTCTTATTGGGTTCCAATCTAATTTCATTTTCTTATAAATTAAAATAAAAAATATTGTGACGCCATAATTATTAAAAAATAAATTAAAAGTAAAAATTTTGTGGATACAGTTTTTTTCATAAAATACGAAAATTGGAGACATCTCGAATTTACAAAAATACAAATAACGACGATTTCGTGCATTGAAGTTTCGAAAACACGTCCTGTTTGATCAAAAAGTCCATAGTCAAAAGAGTTTACTTTTTCAACCAATCATTTTTCTTTTAACTACAAATACAACACATCACATTTCCTTTCATGAGCCGATCAACAATGGACTTTCGTCATCTATCAAAGGCCGATGTGAATCGGTTTCAAGTAAAACCCAAAAAGCAGTATTTGATGACTATCAATAGAATAAAATTGAAAGTTCACTCAAAAAACTTACTATACAAAAAGCCATCTAATTTTTTGAATAATTTTGACGATTAGCTGAAATCCATTTCACACCCAATTTTGGCGACATTTATTTTACTTATACGCTAACTGATTTTAATAAACGCTAAAATATTAAGATACCTAAAGAAAATCATTATTAAACTGTAG
>PGFW01022604.1:7772-21010 GCA_003123925.1 Haematobia irritans
TCATGTATCTTGAGAAGAAAAACCATCAACAGTGACTATATATGGCGTTATTGGAGCGTTTGAAGGTCGAAATCGCGGCAAAACGGCCCCATATGTAGAAGAAAAAAGTGTTGTTCCACCAAGACAACGCACCGTGCCACAAGTCATTGAGAACGATGGCAAAAATTCATGAATTGGGCTTCGAATTGCTTCCCCACCCACCGTATTCTCCAGATCTGGCCCCCAGCGACTTTTTCTTGTTCTCAGACCTCAAAAGGATGCTCGCAGGAAAAAAAATTGGCTGCAATGAAGAGGCGATCGCCGAAACTGAGCTATTTTGAGGCAAATAGAAGGAGTAGTACCAAATGGGTATCAAAAAATTGGAAGGTTGTTATAATCGTTGTATCGCTCTCGAAGGGAACTATGTTGAATAATAAAAACGAATTTTGACAAAAAAATTGTTTTTCTTTGTTAGACCGGGGACTTATCAGCCAACCTGTTAGTTCAGCTTAAAACCTTGCGTTGACTAAACTAGAGCAGAGAAAAGGAAGATGGATTGATCGTTCGGAAGCTGCCACATTCCTCTATTGTATGTTGGAAGTGGCAAATTTGGTTGAGAAAATCGGTTCAGAAAATTTAAAAATAGCTCCACATTAACATAATAATTTTTATTGAGGAAAACTTTGTTTCAAGAAATATTACTGCGATAAACCATTTGCAAAATTCTTTAAAGAAAATTCCCCAATTTGTGGAGATTTGTTTTTTTTTTGTAATTCATATATTTCTCTGCCTACTTACCAAGGATATTGAAACATTTATTCATTTTAGTTTAGTGGACTCATTAGGGCTGTTTTAGAAAAGAGATCGGCTTAGCAATGCCTGCTTTTGCCAAATGTGGAATTTTTAAAACATTTTTTTTTTTTTTCAACTGCTACTTTTTGGAGGATGAGAATTAATCAGTATGCTCTTGGCCAAAATGGCCGATAAAAACTTAAAACGTATCCTTATTAGTGTTCTTCTTTAGAAACAACCAACTTGGAAGAAGTTAAAAAATGTTTACATTTCGAAAAAATTTGGTCAAAATTTCTGAATTTTATGTGAATTATTCAAATGTGTGGAGTCTACAACTTTTAGTTCTAAAGCACATAAGTACACAATTTCTTCTTAGAATACGTCAGTTTAAGAAAATAAGGATCCGGGAGGAAAACGGACAAAAATACTGACCCACTTTTTTGGCAAAAAAAAATAAATTGTGGGGCCCAATATTCTTGGCAAGTCTATCCAGCATAAGAAAAATCATTGAAATCGTTTCATATTACGGATTTGACAGCTGAAAACAATATTCATTAACCCCCAGGTCAGACCGTGGACCAACCAGCGACCACCCAAAATTTGCAAAACTTATAGGAAGAACACCTCAGCTTTTACAAAAAGAAAAATTATGTTTGATATCCGTTCATAATTATTTCCAAAAAAAAAACGATTTGGAACACTGTGCATCGTATTGTTTGACTTCTAATCTTAAATCGGGTGAATAACGGACGTTTACAAATTTGGGTTCGCGAATCAAGGTCTATTCTAGGATAAATTGGAAAATACCACCAGAAAAAAGTGCCACCGAAATGCTATTAGCGATTTAACATATTTTAGTTTTTAGTTCAGGTTGATTTTTGTTCAATTTTGCCAAATGTGAGCACAATTTTTCCAAATGCTAAGAAATTTTGCCAAATGTCAGAACAGTTTTTTGCTTACTTTAATGACGTGAACCAAAAATGAGAAAACATTTTATAAATATGATGTAAAAATTGTACTACATTTGAAAATAGTTCGTATTGTCGTAAGTGGGCGAAGATTACATAAATTGTATTCATAAGTTTCTCAAATTAGTAAATTTTTCTTAAATTGTGTATGTCTAAAATTATTTTAAAAATCATAGTGCTAAAATCATTTTAAACTACACTTGTAGTTTAGTCAATGCATGGTTTTAAGCTGAGACAAAAAACAACAATAATGATTGAAGAAACCAACAATAACAAACAAAACGAATGAAGATAGAGGAAGCACGCTCAAAAACAAACCCAGCCAACTACATTCAAATCGATGATTTGAGTTTGGCAAAGGAAAAGAGATATGCTTGCAAATTTGTTTAGGCAGTAGCCGACTATCAAACCTTTTTTCGGAAGGTTCAAGTGTAGTTCACTTTGGGTTGAGTGAATTACCCGAATTTATTCTGATAATTGGTTGATAGTTTTGCTGCAAGTAGGAGGGATGCTGATGAGGAATGTGGTAATTCCGAAACAGCTGTACATCCAACCATCTTGCAGTCTATGGGGCTTTGCCCAAATAAATTTGACAAGCATACTTTTCCTCTGTTGGTTAAGCTACACTTGTAGTTTAGTCAATGCAGGGTTTTAAGCTGAGATCAAAAACAACAATTTTTAATACAAAATTTTTCTTTCAAAATATGAAATTTTCTTAAACAAGAGAAAACAATGTTATTTTTAATAATCTTTCTTCAATTTGAAAAAAAAAATTGTTAACGTATTTGTATGATGTGGCAATTAGTAAAATATTTTATTTAAATTTTTTTAAATGAACCTAAATTTTCTTTCATGGTGAGTTCACTTTTGTCTGGACGTTTGTTGTAAAATAAATCACTACCTTTTCTAAGTGCTTTTTCCTCTGTTTGTAGACTGCGTACTCTTCGGATCACACTCGTATAATACTTTCAAACCTTGCTGTGATCACATTGAAAAATAATAAAACTAATTTGTCTCTTCGTATTTTCACACCCACTGTGATTCGTTGCCTACCAACCCTTATGGTTGACATTTGGAAAAAAAAGCAAACCCGTTTAACTCAATGTCAAACTAGCTTTGCGGATCTCTCACAATGTAGACCTGTAACGCCCAATTTTTGTTTTCATCACTTGGTATGAAATAATTTGTTCAAGCTGAGAGCACTGTTATTATTTTGCTCTTTTTTCACTAAAATATGAGTATAAGAATATAAGTGTGTGTTTGTATGAGTCGGTGTATCTTTCGATGGGTATGGGTTTACCCAGTGTTGCCAACTCCCCAAGGCCAAAAAGCACCAAAAATATATTATAAATTCTAACATACCACCTTCCACCACAAAATCGAAAATTACTTAAAAAAAAAAAAAAAAAAAAAAAAAAAAAACTTCCGAAGATGTATTATGAATTGAATTTTAAGAAGTTAAGGTGGTATTAAGATCGAGTTTAGCTGCTAAAATAGTCATTTTTTCACAATTACTTTTCGTTAATAATTCATTTTAAGGAATACAAACTTTGTGAAAATTTGGCTATTCCCCATTATAATAAAATTTGCAGCAAATATGCATATTTTATACCGTTTTTACTGATATAGTTTTCACTTAAGCGGCAAAACTCGAACTTAGTACTCACCATTATGAACCGCTATTTAAGTATACACTTTGATCAGTTTTAATGCTTCGTCCAATTCATTTTGATCAGTCATGTTTTTTCAACTTTCAAAAATATTAATATATTGAAGAAGTCTATTGCTTATTCCAATTCTGTGCTCTTTGTGAATTTAATACAACGTTTTTAATGACATCTTTACCAAATTCAAAAATTCGGCACTCATCGTTCGACTTTCCTAGCAGAATATCCTAAATAACAATATTAATTAAAAAATAATCAATGCCAACTTCATAACAATCAAATTCTATATTTGGCAATAAATTTGAGTTTCTTCGGCTCTTGAAAGTCTAATCAAAATTTTGTATCAATTAAACTTTAATTACTGTTCAAAATAAAAAGCACCAAAAGCACTAAATGGAAAATGCCAAAAGCACCGAGTTGGTGCTTTTTTGAAAAGGCACCAAAAAGCAATTGGTGCTTTTTAGAAATCAAAAAGCACTAAATTTGGTGCTAAAAGCACCAAATTGGCAACACTGGGTTTACCATTCCCTATGCAACTCGTATAAAAAAAAAGGCATTCGTTCTTATTACGTGTGGTGGTATTGTTGTTCACTTTATTCGTTGCTATTATTTATTAGAATAAAACGCTAGCTACCAAGGTCATCGGATTAATATCAGGGAATTTTTTTTAGATGGTTTTTGGAAATATTTTTCCTTCCACGAAAACCGAACATAGTACCGCTCTTAGATGATAGAAATATTAATGATATTAGATGTTTACTACAAACGAATCACAAAATGTTTATTTAAATTTAATTAAAATTATTATATATTTATAATCACCAAAATGAAAAAGTATCAATCACACAACTAATTATAAATAAGAAATATACTTAATTAAACAATTAATTGATTTCTTCGGCACTTTCAATAGATCTTTAATTAGTTCAATACTTTTTTATTTAATTAAAATGTTAATTGGAATAATGAATTATTTACATATAACATTTTCAATATTATTGTTTTTTTTTATTCCTAATCTACAATACTTACTATATTCCTCTAAAACGAATATGCCTCCTTTTTGGGTAAAACACTTTCGTATATGATCCAAACGAACGAAAAACTGAAAATGTAACATCAAAATACATGTTCAAATAAAATTATTTCAAATAGTATTTTCATAAAATATATGTGATCAGAAACTTATATATAACATTATTTTCATTATTTTTATATAGAAAGATACTTTTTTGGTTAGTTTTCTTTTTTTTAAGTCATACAAATCGACTATATTATTATTGTGCTAGATTATTTAATATTTTTTCGAATATAGTAAATGAAACGACATGCAAGAAATTTGAACTTAAATGTTAACAACAATTAAAGCCTTTAACGTTAAGATTAAAATTAAGCCACATTCATTTTAGTAAGCATTATAAGAGAGTAATAGTAAATATAGAATAAATCACAGAGAGAGAGAGAGGTAGTGAATAGTGGGGAATGGTTTACTAGTAGTGGTGTGCTTGAAATAATGTCCGAAACTAAGGATCGAATTGTATATATAATCGATAATAATTATACTATGTTTATCCTAGGTACGAAATCTCGGTTTTTATAGCACCATAAATTTTCAAATCTCAAGTGTTCATATAAGCAAAATATCGTTTATTTTGGGATTTAACAACTTTTTGTTTGTTTACAAACTGAAAAATAGGATTTTTTGGTTGTAATATACGATCGATAACAATTATATTATATTCATACTAGCCACGAAAACTTGAATTTTAGCACCAAAATTTCTTTACAAATCTCAAGTGCTCATTTAATCATGATCTATTTTTTATGCGGATTTAACATCTGTTTTTTTTTTTTTTTTTTAACCTAAAAGAAGTAATATGGAATTTTTTTATTTGTAATACTATACAATTATACTAAATTCACACTGGGCTCGAAATCCCGATTTCTAGTTATAAAAAAGACTTACAATTCGCAACTTCATATCAAATAGCTTCAACAGTCTTCAAACAACAGTGAATTTTTGTTTATTTCTTGAAATTTAAACACACTGAAAAACTAAACACTTGTTTTGTATTGTGATCAATAACAAGCCTACTAGTTCAGAAATATCTATGAAGATCCTGGCTTGCTAGCCTTACAAATCTCCAAGTATCTTGAGAAAAATGAGATTTTGTTTATTTGCCAAGAATTTAAGTTTTTTGTTACAAAAAATTGAACTCCGGAATTATTTTTAATTTGCACAAATATATATTATTTTGACATAAAAAAACATTGAGCTTGTTGTTTTCTTTCGATTTATCGTTAAGATTGAAGCAAACAATGGTCGTTCCATTGGGTTTTAGCAAAGCAAAAAGACTTCTCCTATATGTGAAAACCATAAGTGTAGTCATGGTTGCCACTTCTGAAGCTACAAAAAAAAAATTGCCAAAATTCACCAAAAAAACTACCGCAAACATAAAAATATATTATTTTGCTAAATTTTTATTTTCTATAAATAGATAAATTTTGTAAAAAAATGTATTTCTAGTAGACATTCTGAAAGATTTTTCAAGTTTTGTCAAAAATTTTTATTTCTAATATGAAAATTTATTGATCAAAATCTTATTGTCTACTGAAATTTGCCAACCATTTTATTTCTATAGAAATTTTTTTTGAAAATTTTCATTGTCTTATAGAAATTTTCGCCAAAAATTTTATTTCTAATACGAAGATTTGTCAAAATTTGGATTTTAACTACATGGAAAATTTTGTCAAAAATTTTGTCTTTATAGAAAAACTTTTGTCAAAATTTTTATTTCTATAGAAATTTGTCAAAAATTTGTATTGTCTATAGAAAATATTTATTCAAAATATAATATTGTTATCAGAATTTTTGCAATGTTTTCTAATAAATTTTGGCTATAAAATTTTTTTTTTAAATAGAAAAATTTTCTCAAATCTTATTGCTATTCTAGAGAGAATCATTTGGTATCCCTAAAAATTGTATGTCTGTAGAAAATTCCTTGTCACAAAATCTTTTGATTTCTAAGCAGACAAATGTTTCTCAAAAAATTTCACTTATATAAGAACATTATTGTCAAAATTTCATTTATATAAGAAAATTTTCTCATAAATTTGATTTTTATAGAAAATTTTGTCCAAAAATTTGATTCTATAGAAAATTTTTGCACAAAATTGATTTTTCTATAGATACAATTTTGTCAAAATATTAATAGAATTTCTCATAGATTAATGAATTTTGTCAAAATTGAATTTCTATAGAAAATTTTGTCAAAATTTGATTTCTTAGAATAAATTTGGTCAAATTAATAGATTTTCTATATGAAAATTTTGTCAGAAATTAGATTTCTATAGAAAATTTTGTCAAAATTGATTAAAATTGTCCAATTGATTCTATGAAACATTTTGTTAAAATAGTTTATTAATTTCAAAATGGATTCTAGAAAATTTTGTAATTGTATTCAGTAGAAAATTTTGTCCAAATTTTTCTGTAGATAATTTTGTCAAAAATTTATTTCTATAGAAAATTTTTTGAAAAAATTTATTTCTATAGAATATTGTGAAAAATTTAATTTCTATAGAAAATTTGTTGTCATACATTTATTTCCCTCTGTTGGTTAATGCCTACATTTGTAAGTTTAGGTCGAAAAATAGCATGGTTTTTTAAGCTAAAATCAAAACACAACAATAATCGATTGAAAAAGGGAAACGCAACAATAACAAACAAAAACGAAGTGAAGATAAGAGGAAGCACGCTCAGAAACAAACGCGCAACGCAACTACATTCAATCGCATATTTGAGTTGGCAAAGAAAAAGAAGATATGCTTGCAAATTTGTTTTGGGCCAGTAGCCGGACTACTCAAACCTTATTCTTTCAGAAGGTTCAAAAGTAGTTCACTTTGGGTTGAGTGATATTACCGAATTTATTCTGATAATTGGTTGATAGTTTTGCTACAAAAATAGAGGGATGACTGATGAGGAATGTGTAATTCCGAATACAGCTGTCTAATTCCAACCATCTTGCAGTTATAGGGCTTTTAGCCAATTAAATTTGATAGCATTACTTTTTCTTCTGTTGGTTAAGCCACACTTGCAGTTTAGTCAATGCATGGTTTTTAAAGCTGAAAATAAAAATAAATTTTTTTCTATAAAAAATTTTGTCAAAATTTATTTCCTATAGAAAATTTTGATCAAAGTTTATTTGCTATATAAAAATGTTGCTCAAATTTTAATTTCTATAGAAATTTTTGTGAAAATTTATTATCTATAGAAAAATATTGTCAATATTTTTCTTAGAAAATGTAAAACTTTGAACAAATTCTATAGAAATAAATTTTGACAAAATTTTTATTTTTAGAAAATTTTTTGTCAAAATTGTATTTTGTATACAAAATTTATTTTCTGTAGAAACTTTTTGTCCAAAAATTTATTTCTATAAAAAATTTTGTCAAAATTTTATTTCTGTAGAAAATTTATTGTGGAAAAAGAAAAATGTATTTCTACTAAATTTTGCTTATAAGAAAATTTTGTCAAAAATTTTATTTCGATAGAAAGATTTTGTCAAAATTCTTTATTTCTATAGAAAATTTATCAAAATTTTATTTCTATAGAAATTTTGTCAAAAATTTTATGTTTTCTAATAAGAAAATTATCCTGGGTAACAATAGTTTTATTTCTATATAAGCGAAAAATTGTTGTCATAATTTATTTCTATAGAAATTTTGTGAAAATTTTATTTCTATAGAAAATTGTTGTCAAATATTGTATTTAATATAGACAATTTTTCAAAATTATTATTTACGTATAAAAACAAAAAAAAAAGGAAACTTTTTGTCTAAAATTTATTTCTATATAAAATTTTGTCAAAATTTTAATTTCTATAAAAAAATTTGTGAAAATTTATTTCTAAAAGAATATTTTGTCAATATTTTATTTTTATAGAAAATTTTGTAAAAATTTTATTTCTATATAAATTTCTGTAAAAAATTTTATTTCTATACGAAAATTTTGTTTAAAAATTTATTTCTATAAAAAATTGTCAATATTCTTTATTTCTATAGGAAATTTTGTCAGAAAATTTTATTTCTATAGAAATTTTGTCTAAAATTTTATTTCTGTAGAAAATTTTGTCAAAATCTGTATTTGAATATCAGAAATTTTCGTCAAGTTTATTTCTATACTAAAAATGTTGTCAAAATTTTTATTTCTACCGAAATTTTGTGAAAAATTTATTCTATAGAAAATTTTGTCAAAATTGTATTTATAAATCAAAGAAAAATCTTCGATCAAAATTTTATTTCTGTAGAAATCTTTTTCGTCTAAAATTTATTTCTATATACAAATTTTGTCAAAATTTTATTTCCTATAGAACAAAATTTGTGAAAAAATTTATTATCTATAGAATATTTTGTCAATATTTTTTTTAATAGAAACATTTTGTCAAAGAATTTTATTTCTATAAAATTTTTTAAAAATTTTATTTCTATAAGAAAATTTTGTCAAAATTTTATTTCTATAGAAATTTTTGTCAAAAATTGTATTAATATAGAAAATTTTTGTTCAAAATTTTATTTCTGCTAGAAACTTTTGTCTAAATTTATTTCTATAGAAAAATTTGTGAAAGAAATTTATTTCTATAGAATATTTTCTTCAAAATTTTTATTTCTGATAGACAATTTTGTCAAAATTTTATTGTCTATATAAAATTTTTGTCAAATTTTTATTTCTTGAAAATTTTGTTTTAAAAATTTATTTCTATAGAAAATATTGTCAAATTTTTATGTTCCTATATCAGAAAATTTTGTCAAAATTTTATTTCTATAGGAAAATTTTGTCAAAATATCTTATATCTGTAGAAAATTTTGTCAAATTTTATTCTATACGAAACATTTTTGTTCAAATTTTTTTATTTCTATTATAAAAAATGTTGTCAAGGTATGTTATTTCTACAGAAAGTTTGTCGTGAACAAAAATTTTTATGTTCTATAGAAAATTTTGTCAAAATTGTATTTATATAGAAAATTTTGTCAAATTTATTTCTGTAGAAACCTTTTGTCTAAAATTTATTTCTAATATAGAAAATTTTGTCAAAATTTTATTTCTATAAAGAAAATCTCTGTGAAAAATTGTATTTCTATAGCAATTTATTTCTTATCAATATTTTATTTTGTTATAGAAAATTTTGTCAAAATTTTTATTTCTATATAAATTTTGTAAAAATTTTATTTCTATAGAAAAATTTGTGAAAATTTTTATTTTTATAGAATATTTTGTAATATTTTATGTTTATGAGAAAATTTTGTCAAATTTATTTCTATAGAAAATTTTGTCAAAATTTTATTTTATATAAAATTTTGTCAAAATTTATTTCTGGTAGAAAAATTTTGTCATAAAATTTATTTCTGTGAAAATTTTGTCAAAATTTTTAATTTCTTAAATATAATTTTTATGGCAAATTAATTTGTCAAAAAATCCGTATTTCTATTAAAAATTTTGGTCAAAATTAAGTATTCTGATAGAAAATTTTGTCAAAATTTATTTCCTATACGAAAATTTTGTCAACATTTTATTTCTATACGAAAATTTGTCAAAATTCTGGTTTCTATAGAAAATTCTGGTCAAAAGTTGTATTTCTAATTTGAAGAATAATGGTCAAACGTTTTATTTCTTATAGAAAATTATATGTCAAAATTTTAATTTTTATAGGCAATGTGTTGATAAAGAAATTTTTATTTCTGTAAATGTTATTTCTACAACGAAAATGCTTTGCTCAAAAAATTTTAATTTCCTATAAAAATTTTGTAAAATTTTTATTCGTCTATAGAAAATTTTGTTAAAAATTTATTTCTATCAGAAAATATTGTCAAATATTTTAATTTCTACTAGAAAATTTTGTCAAACTCTTTTATTTTATAGAAAATGTTTTGTCCAAATTTTATTTCTGTAGAAAATTTTGTCAAATTGTATTTGTATACAAAATTCGCTCAAAGTTTTTATTTCTATATAAAATAAATGTTGTGAAAAATTTTTTTCTACAGAAAATTTTATGAAAAAATTTTTAATTTTATAGAAATATTCATATGTAAAATTGTAATTTTTTTTTTTTTCTTTTTTTTTTTTTTTTTTTTTTTTTTCTTTTTTTTTTTTTTATATTAGTACTCTCGAAAATTTCTGTCAAAATTTTATTTCTGTAGAAACTTTTGTCTAAATTTAATTTCTATACTACAAATTTTGTCAAAAATTTTATTTTCTATAGAAAATTTGTGATATACACATTTATTTCTAATAGAAATATTTTGTCAATATTTTACTTTTATAGAAATCTTTGTCAAAATTTTATTTCTATATACAAATTTTTTTTAAAAATTTTATTTGCTAATAGAAATTCTTGTCAAAATTTTAATTCTATAGAATTTTGTCAAAATTGTATTTATATAGAAAATTTTGTCAAAATTTTTATTTCTGTAGAAAACTTTTGGGTCTAAATTTATTTCTATAGAAAAATTTGTGAAAAATCTTATTTCTTATAGAATATTTTATCAAAATTTTATTTCTATAGACAATTTTGGGTCAAAATTTTATTTCTATATAAATTTGTCAAAATTTTATTTTTATAGAAAATTTTGTTAAAAAATTTATTCTATAGAAAATATTGTCAATATTTTAATTTCTACTAGAAAATTTTGGTCAAAATTTTAATTTCTATAGAAATTTTGTCAAATTTTATTATCTGTAGGAGAATTTTGTCAAATTTTTTTTCTATAAGAATTTTGTCAAGTTTTATTTCTATATAAAAATGTTGTCAAAATGTTATTTTACAGAAAGTTTGTGAAATAATTTATTCTATAGAAAATTTTGTCGAAAATTGTATTTATATAAGAAATTTTGTCAAAATTTTATTTCTGTAGAACTTTTGTCTAAAATTTTATTTCTATATTAAAAATTTTGTCAAAAATTTTATTTCTATAGAAAAAATTTGTTGAAATTTAATTTCTAATAAGAATATTTTGTCTAATATTTTTTTTTATAGAAATTTTTCAAAATTTTATTTCTTATAAAATTGTCTTGTAAAAATTTATTTCTATAGACAAAAAGTTTCTTTTGTGAAAATTTTAAATTTTATAGAATACTTTTTGCAATATATTTATGTTTATAGAGAAAATTTTGTCAAAAATTTTATTTCTATACGAAATTTTGTCAAAATTTTATGTTCTATATAATTTCGTCAAAAATTTATTTTCTGGTAAAAATTTGTCAAAATTTATTTATTGTAAGGTTAAAATTTTTGTCATAATTTATTTTCTTTTAATATATTTTTAAATAGAAAATTTTGTTCAAAATGTATTTCTATAGAAAAATGTTTGTAAAAATTGTATTTCTGTAGAAAATTTTGTCAAAAATTATTTCTATAGAAAATTTTGTCAACATTTTAATTTCTAATATCGGGAAAATTTTTGTCAAAATTTTGGTTTTCTAATAGAAATTTGGTCAAGTTTACGGTATTTCTATTAGAATATGGTCAAATTTTTATTTCTATATTGAAAATTTTGTCAATAAATTTTATATTTCTATAGAAAATGTTTGTAAAAATTATTGTATTTCTCGTAAATTTCATTTGCTACAGACAAATTTTGTCAAAATTTTATTTCTAATCATGAAAATTTTTTGTCATTCATTTTATTTTTCTCACTCAGAAATATTGTCAAAATTTTATTTCTATAGAAAATTTTTTACAAAATTTTATTTCTATATAGAAAAAATTTGTCCAAATTTTATTTATCTATAGAAAATTTGTCAACTAGAAAAAAAGACACAAAAATAAAGTACGTCTTAGTTGAGAGGAATATTTTGGCAAAATCTACAAAGCAGCTCAATACTTACCAAAACAGTAAAAGAAATCTAAAATTTCTCGTTAGATGATTCTACGCGACTGGTGAGCACCGAGTGTTGATGTTGTATAAATGCGACACTCGACACTCATTACATCATATCATGGAAATAAATCCTACAAGGGTTTCAAACAATTGAAGTTTTAATTACGAAAACCAACAGTTCGTATGCATAGGCACTAAGACGCAGACAGCTGATAATTTCACCCATCTGAGAAGAACTACTGAAATCCAATCGAGATTTCGAGATTAGGCCTTCGAGTTTTACCGGCTAAAATCGAAAAACCATACTCTTTGATGCAAATTTTGGTAAAACTTGATGGGGAATATTCCCAAAGTAACTGTTCACAAAGTTTTTATATATATGAATAGCTGGATTATTAGAGAAAAGGAATCGTGAAGAAAATTGGCGACTTTGCGGGCTAATATACTCTAACTAATACTCGCACTATAGTGTGAAAAACTTAGTTAGCTACTATGAATAGTGAATCTATTAAAAAAAAATATATTTTGATCGATTGGGTATGGTCGTTAAGGAAAGGAAAATTATCGAAAGTTTTTTCAGCGTGGATTATCCACCTCAGTAATGCATGGTGACATTTTTCTGAGGGTTTACAGCTTCTCTAAGTGGTTTTCACGTGCAATTGTAACGCCGTTCGGACTTCTCTGGCTATATAGAAAGGAGGTCCCTGTCATTGCAGCGCTTAACAATGGAAATCGGGCTAGCACTACAGTGATAGAGAGAAGTTCACACAATCTGTGGTTATCAACAATGGACATGAATAGTCTAAGTGTAGACTGATACATTCGGAGTGCCACACACCGCTATGGACTACTTCCATTTAGAATATGATAGTTTAAGGAGTTTTTAACGATTACCTCGTCACTCGGCAAATATTAGCACCTACCCTATGTAATTCCGATATGGATCACAGTATTTAGT